>JARJEC010123993.1:0-16983 GCA_030264575.1 Tachinus sp. AB-2021
ATGAAAATTTCGATACGAGTGAAAAATTTCAAAGTTGAAATTTAGCGAGCGTAAGGAACCACGAGTAGATAGAGTAACAGACTGTATTATTATTGTCTTAAAATAAGAAGATCCAGCATTTTCACCTAACACTGACAATTTTGAAATTCACGACATTCTATGTATTTCTTTGAACAATATTTTATTATGGAAAATTTATTCTATCACTTATAGAATAAATATTTTATCTCAAAAGTAAGAACTTTTACTTTCTCTTATTAAAAATGGTTTCAGAATTATTACATTCGATAATGGTCACGGAGAAACTTAATTATAATAAAGATAGTTTTTGTAATAAGTATCTGCAACTACCCAATACTTTTTGTAGTTTTTGACGCATTCAATTCCTTAAAACACTTACCTCGTTTATATTGACAAAGCAGAGCTGATGAAAACTCGATAGGATCGAATTTATTAAATTTGTGTTTGCATGCGTATGCGTTTATATCACAATTAATTGAAACAGTATTAGCAGGATCCGGATTAATTATAAGATTTGAAATTATCGAATTGCCATCTTTGCCAAAGCGTAGCTTACTTCAGCTTTATTTATTAAATTTGCCATTTGTTTATATTGTAAAATGTCAATCTGGATTGATTTCAATCCTATCAAAACCAATCCCAACCAATCCTATTCCAGCTTGCATGTTTATATCCGCATTATTCGATAGGATGCAGTCAATTCGAGCGGATGCAAACTGTCGATATAAACGCATCGAATTATATCTAACTACCATGATATCGTAAGCTGCGCTGGCGAAAAAATAACAAGCTTCAGTGTTAGACGGAGATGCCTGTGCAGGATGCTTCAACCTCTCATTCTGACACAGAGTGTCAAACGAAAGCGCGCAACACTACTTCTTTTTTAATAACATAACATAAAATAAAAATGCTAGTAGTGCGGAAAATTTGATTTAATGAGTAAGACTGAAATAGATTTGTAATGAGAACGCGTTCCAGTTTTATATAATTCAGTGTATAAACGAGATTACTATGTTTAAAGTCAACATATATCTAGAAAGCTGAATTAATTACATATGCTGTTGCCATGCTAGCTCTATCTGGCGATAGAATCTTCGAACTGAATTAAATTTTGTGGCGGTAAATTTTCATACTTTTCTTGCTTGGCTTGTTGCAAGGTACTCTGATGAGAGGTGAATACTTCGAAACACGTGTCTGTACCACATGCAATTAAATGCTTGGTAGTATGTAAAAATTGCTATATTAACCTTAAAATGTTTTTAAAGGATCATTCGCCTGTGAGTCACGGCTCTGTTTTGTATTAAAACTTAACTTTTATTCATAAAATTAAAAACGTTTGTAAAAAATAAGCAAGTGTACGCAAAAATTAATCACAGATATTTTACGTCAAGTAAACTAGAATATATACATCTATATAAATAATAGAAAAGTTTTGTCATCATCTTTCCGTTTCGTATATTGGAGATACCAAATAGACCATTCGAAAACTTTCTCGTAATGCATGTCCTATGATTTTTCAGAAGTTCGCTTAGTCGTGACTAATGATAGCTTTGAAATTTTTACATTACTTCTAACTAATCTTAATATAAAATCTAGGCTTAAAATTATTTATAGGAATTCTAAACGCAATGTTAAGAAGGTTTTCGATGTTTGAAGCGTCTATCCACAGCCAGAAAATTTGCTCCTCGCATCGATCGGTGGATCGGTTAGTGGCTTTGTGGATCGGTGAGTGAGTCAGTGGGTGGACCGGTGGGTGGGTAGGCCGGTGGTGTAGTAGTACACTATGTTTAGCCAACCGACTCTGGGAAATTCAGTAATAATTGTAAATATTTATAGAAAACGATATTAAATTTATTTGTATAATTCCTTTAACGCGGTAAATAGTAAAAATATAAATTTAAAAGGTGGAATAATACCACATTTAATCCAAAATATTGTAAAACTACATTTTTTTTTTATTTAGCGTGTGTTGTATTTCTTGACTTTGGTAGCCATATTATATTTACTGTATTTTTTAAACATTACACATGTTTTTGTGTGGTTGGTGATGTTTGACTTGCAGAAAAATGGAACAGAGAATTTGCACATTTAACCGTCCTGGCCGAAAAAATTGTTTTGGCTTAAACATCTTAAAATGATAAAAAGGGCCAGAAATGCAAAGAAAGTGGGGGGTAAGTCCGTCCGTCCGGAACCGACTTTTTTTAGTGGCAGGACAACCTGTAAAGTTCTATGCTATCGCTCTGCGGCCGAAGTTTATTTGAGAATCACCAGCAGTACCGTCAGTGGTCTGAAGTCACATTCAAATGTACATATTTGTGTGACGTCAGTGTGCGTGCGACTCTGTGAGTGTGTGAGTGAGTTTAAAACAACTATAATGTGGGGAACTCTTCTTGGGACCGCCGAGCATTTTTGTTTAAGAATGGAATGAAGTGTAGCACCATATTGAAAATGTTGAATATTGTTTCTGACAAGTTTTAAAGGAACAACAAAAGCTTTTACAAGTACAAGTGTTGCAAACGTTTTCAAATTCAATCGAATTCGAAGGTTTTGCTAACTGCACCTGCTCGTACGTCAGAGCTTGTTTGTAAAGTTTTGGTCAAAAACAACACTGTTGTGATGGCTTAGGCTCCGCATTTGTCGGACATGGCTCATTGTAACTTTTGTGTGAGTGTGATTTAGACCACCGAACTCGGAACCCCGATAGAAATTCCAATCGCTCGTGCTATTATTTGAATCCAAAGATATCTATTACACAAAATAATAGGAAACAAAAATGCGATATGATTGTTGGAAAATTAAAATTTAACCGCTAGAAACGTATAAATTAGTCAGTTAGTTATATAAATATAGTTTCCATTTGAAAAAAAAAGTTGATCAAATATCTCAAAAATTAAAAGTTGGAAAAAAATACTGTCTACGCCACGGGTTTTTTGCGTAGAATCTAATGAGATTCTACGCAAAAAACCCGTGCTCATAAGATGTGTTAGTCCTGTATCCATAACTTAAGAAATGAACCAAATATAATAAAAACAAAAATTACGTTTTCCTTAGAAACTAAAAATTATAGAAAAATCATTTAACTGCCATTAAACTTATTTTGCAAAATTAGATCGAGACATCCTTATCAGAATTCATCTATTATTTTTAGTTTCCGAGATAGCCTATAGTAACGTCCAAAATAGGCCATAGCGTACTTAAAATAAAACTTGAAGAATTTCAACTCTGTGTACAATGGGCGTAATCAGTGACTACCTGTCAACCAATTGCTGCTCAAGTCACGCGTATTATTGAAATTTTTACAGTCTCGTTTTATTGTTCAGCTGTATTATGTGTCCTAAGCATACACACTGTTTGACTTTTTATGTAACTTTTTGTATAGTGAATAGTTTAGGGATTTTAGGGTATGCATGTAGGATTTTTTGTCATCCTCTTTTTAAAACTGTTTTAGTTTTGTTATAAAATCTGAAATGTTGCTCACTTGCATAATAAGAAAAACTCTGCACTTAGAGTCCATTTTGGCATTGTTCATTGTCGTACAGTCCATGACTCTACTGAATCAAATGTTTTGTTGCAATCTACGAATGCTAATAGTAAAGGCACGTCGTATTCACCACATTTTTAATTAATGGCAGTAATTTTTGGGTTTGTTATTTAGTACTGTATTCATTACAAAATTTTGATTATTCAACTAGTTAGTACTAGGTCAAATTTATTCGATGATTAGTTAACAGCTTGAATGGCTGGTTGGAACTATGCCAGTTTAGTACTGAGTGACCTACTTACCACTAATCGATTTATATTAGATTTTACTACGTTTGATCACTAAACTACTCAATACTTTACTAAACTACTCGCCTTTGTACGAGCAAGGTTGTAAGGATGTGATAGTAAGCTTATCGGTCTATAGTTTTTATTTCTTCATTTTTTATGTAGTAATATTGAAACGGCTAGTTTCGAATTTAATGATTTATTTTGATAGCTTGTTGTATGCAACTGTAATACCATCTACATCATTAATATTAATAAAATTTGAATATATTTGTGCAATGTGAGCGGTCTTTCCGCTCCGTGTCGTCATCCGGACAAGTACCTCCGTTGCATCTCCCATAAATTGGATTTAATAGCTTAATTAATTAATAGATAAAACTAAACTTGAAAAGGGGATTTAAATTTAGAGGATTATTAGTATTTTAAAATTGATTTGGGCTATAAGTTTGATTAGAAACAACTTTTAGTCGGTAATTATGAACAATATCATAATACTTTGTTGAATCGATTCAAATAATTTGGTTAGTTACATTGTTTCATTAATTTTGCTCTAATTAAAAATTTGCGGGGTTATGCACTGATATTAATTAATTTGTTTTGCGCCAGTGCACTTATCGCTGTAATTCTTGCACGAGTGCAAGTTTCAATGTAATTCTTAAGTGGAATCTGATTTGTAAAAAATTTAAAAATTGTTCGATATGATTGGTTGATAATTATAGAGGGAAATAGTCACTATAATTATATTAGATTAAAATTATAGTTGTTACTTCTACTGACTGTGTGTTTCATGCACACTCACAATTGTTTTATATTAAATTTCTAATTAAACATTAATTGCGAGGGTTGTTGTTTATTGGCACAAAGTTTATTAAATTTTGGGGACAATGTGAAGATGTGAACAAGGTAATATACGTACCAATGTAATATTATTTTTAACGCCACCTGAAATACATTTTAGTAATTTAACGACGAACCAAATAAAATATAAGCTTATAAGATAAGAACATCATTAATTTAAAATTTATGTATGTATCTTTGTTTTATATAGTGGTTGGCATTTTTATATGTTTTAAACTTCCACTTGAAATGTAAGAAATAAAAAATATTCGCTTTTATAAATGTCGAGTTTCAAAGTTCAAGAAAAAATTATAGATACCGATGATATTCTCAAAAGAACGGTTTACTTAAAATGGTTGAAGTAAAAACAATTATAATTAATTGTGTGCAAATAAATATTATCTTTACAATTTGTTTTATTCAAGTACAATTACTGAACATAAAAATGTTATTGCAATCAATTCTACTTGGGAAAATAAGATTTTAAAAAGTTGCATATAGTAAAATTTACCGGGCCAATAACAAAAATAAAGAAACACTCCTCGGGTACAGTTGGATTTATTTGGAAGATTAGAATAAATTAAATTAATCAGACATGAAACAATCAAAATTGCAACTTTTATTACCTTCCTTAACATGCAACAACTGAAAACAAAATTCTATATACATATAATAAACTACTGTACATTTTATTATGTTGCAAACTTTTCTTTCAATAAAAGCTAATATATCACCAAACTTGTCAGAAGATCTTTGAACAGAACATATTTTGACAAACTTTTACGAACTTGCAAGACCGACAACGACGCTGCAGAGTACTCTGCATAAATCATGCATTTTACTATTTTTAATATATAAGACAAGAAGATATTGTTTAATTTGCAATATAACCATTATTTATCGAATTTATATTTAACTGATAGTTGGTTAAGATAATTAATTTTGAAATATTTATAAAAAAATAAGTTTAGAAGGCATTTAAATCGATTTCTTTGGTGTTGCAATTATTTGATTTTTCGGCACAATTACAATATTGTCCAATAATTGAATAAATAATCAATAAGATACTTAACGTAACGTTCACAGAATATCTTTAATATTACTACAATACTAAATTAGTTATGAGTTATAAAAAAGTAATTATAATTTAAACTGAAGTTTATAATTAGTCCAGTATTTTCTTCCGTCTTGCCAGAAACGCATATAAATAAATTTTCCGAAGCGAAACCAATCCCCTACCTACCTAGACTTGCACACCTAAACAATTCTAAAATTATGATATATTATATTTCATAAATCACGTCATTACTAATTTTAAATCAAGTATTAGTTGTCATAATGTAAGTACCCTCCCGATTGACGGTTTCTGTATGGACATGGGAAGTAATATGGGTTGTGCTGTCCTTTGGCAGACAGCCATTTCTTAGTGAAATCAGGTTCTATTCATTCTATTTCACTATTTTAAGACTAATTTATAATGTTAGGAATATATAATGAACGGCAGCAATTAGTGTGACCAGGAAAAATATGTCAAGCCCATTTTATTGGTTTAATTAGGTGTGGGCAATCTTCGTCAACAAATTTTATTTGTTATTTCCATTTCAGATTTGACGGATTTAAGTAATGATTTATTAATTATAAAAATAGAATAAAATGTATTTCACCGAAAATAGAAGTATACTATTACGATAACAGTAGACAAATTGATAGAGGGAAGCCATGTAATGTATTGTGTGCTCGAACAACTACGGATAAAATAAATATTGACACGTGGTTAATAATATTTTTACGCTAGCCTACCCCTATTTCTATAAGCTATATTATATGATTTCAATATGCTTAAATGGAATTTTGTGTCGTGGGGCTTACAAAGTAGCTTTTATAGCACTGTACTTGAATTCAACTAATATACTCGATACGTTGATTACTGCGAATGTCTCATATTTATGCGAATGTCATCATTTTTGTTATTTGAATGGTGACTATAATAACTAACTTACTTGTGCCCAGCTTCTGCAGATTTGTGGAATATGTCAGTACTAGTTGATTTTAGCTGTTAGATAATACATGTTATGAGTTATTTTTATTTTTGGCTTGTAATTTTTCAAAACCTTTAACTTTATTTTGTATTCTTTTATTTATTGCAATGTTTCATTTTTATGGAACAATGCAATGAGTGATTTCGGAATATATTATTTTATATATAAGTCGAAAGAATCCATCCACGCCCAAATGCTGTATAACATTAGGAACATTTTGGGAGCAGGAAATTTAATTATTGCTTCAGTTTGGGTTAATCCAAGTCGAATATCATATCTTTGGAAAATTAAGGAAAAGTTAACACTTTATTTAGTGGTCCTATTTGTTCGAGGGAGTAACCACTAAGCAAAAACGTGTACCTCTATTTCAAAATATTTTATAACATTTTTATAATATTTCACAATGAAAATTAAAACAAAAACAATACAAAAACAAAAAAATCATTAATTATTTGCTGCCCGAGTATTTCATGATTGGTTACCTTCTCGCTTGTTTTGCACATAGTTGAACTTACTTTTAAATAAGACTTAAACAACAATCTCAATATGATACTCTGGTTATGAGTGTGTTAACAATAATCAATTAACTCTGATTTTTTTTTTCAGAAATATCTATGGATTGGTCCGACCACGCGCTATGGTGGCCAGATAGAAATATATGGCTTAGCCATACGCGATCGACCTTAGACCAATGTGGCGTTCAAGCGGATGCGATCCTCCACTTTACACCAATGCACAAAAACCTCAGAGTTCAACTTCCAGATCTGCGATATTTAGATGTGAGAGTAGACTTTTCAATAAAAACATTTTCCACTGTAATCGGCTTATGTAAAGACTTAGGAATCCGACACCCCGAAGAATTATCTTTCTGCAAACCGTTGGAACCAAATAATTTGAAATATAATTTTAAGGACATGCCTAAAAAGAAATATGAACAGAATGGTGTACATAAAAATGGACATCCTCATCTTCCGCCTGATACAAATACATTTATATCTAATCATAGTCCTGATGGTAGTACTGGTAGTTTAGATAAAACGCCGTTTTCCTGTGCACCTGTTACACCACATAGAGCGCCACCAAGTTCAACACCTGTGAGCAGTCCGATGGGGCAAGTAAGTAGTTTTACAATAATTCTAATTAATAAACTTGTGTCGTCAATAGATATGTGTTAATATATTAAAACTTTGTTCGATGGGGCAAGTAAGTAGTTTTACAATAATTCTAATTAATAAACTTGTGTCGTCAATAGATATGTGTTAATGTATTAAAACTTTAGTTGAACCAAGTGGCGAGACGATTTTTTTTAAGTATATGGTAACATTTAATAAACTTTAGAGTAGATTGTCGGTTTTGCCAGTTGCCGTTGAAAATAAGCTTTCTATACGTGTGCTACGCAATGTTTTGCTTCATAAGATGGTACAGTTTATGGCAACCCTATTTGTAAATATCTTGCTTGTTGGCGCCGATAGTAAGCAGCTACTATGTGCGCGCACTCTTACGTAACACGCTCGATATATATTTTTCACACACACGTGGTACAACACTTTAAATTGCAAAACGTTTCCAAAAATGTGTTTAAATATACCAGAAATACGTTGATATCAATCAACTGCATAAATATAATAATCAGGACTGTGAAGGCGTAGAATTTTAGTTCGCGTATTAGTGATATGATAGTTTTTCGATTACGAAAAGACGCTCCACCCGAGATAATGGAATACTACTACTTTAATGACTTTTATGAGGTAGTAAAAATATTTAAATAAGGTACATCAGGTTCGATATAAGAATTATGTAAAAACGCTTTTATGGCGTCAGATCGGGCGCCAAAAATCCAATACTTTGTTTGGTTGTAAAAGTCTACTTTTAAATTCAGCCAATGGAATGCCGAGCTTCAATAAACAATACAACATTTCATATAATAAATTGCATAGTCTCAGACAGGCATTATACAGCTCAACATGTAAATAAGCTCCTAAGCAGCAAAAGAATTCGGCGGATGTATATTTTTGTGTCATATAAATCATTCTTTTACGTTTTTTTGTGCACGTTCTTAGTACATAATATCCACGTGCTTACAATTTTTGTTTGGTGATTGCCGTATAGCCGGACAACATCATTTATTTAAATAACCATTAAGGGCATCGTACACCTGGCAGATCTGCAGCGATGCGCTGCGCGGTTCTCGGCACTTTTTTTACATTGTTCTATGACGGGTCGACAGCCGTCCGCAGTCGTCGACGTCATAGAACAATGTATAATAAAATTACTCTAGAATGAATGACAATTAAAAGTTAAAAATGTATTTTAAAAAAATTGACATATATCTTTATATTATATCCAATAATGAGATGGTGCATTAGCTAGGCCGGTGGGTGGGTCACTATAATTATAAATACTGGACCGATAGATTTGACTATAGTGACGAAGCCACCCGCTTGGTTATTGCATTATTCAATTGTTGGATATTAGTATCTCCACTTGTCATGTTCCTGCAAATATGTTTACACTCAGTACTGCCGATAGGTGTAATAAGAAAGAGCAGCAGGCAATACTAAATGTAAATACGCTGGCTAGATCAAAAAATATATTGTAAACACGTTAATTTAATCAAACCTGCATATTGATGAAAATATATGCACTCGCTAACCAAAAAACAATAAAATAAGACTAAACATAAGATCAAATCTCAGTGCAAAGCAAATTGTAAACTCAGCATAACATAACAAAAGTGCATTTACGATTTTTCACTAAAATATGATTATTTAGTATATTTGATATTGTGATTATATGCAATAGATATAAATTGGTGCAAACATATTTTTAATTTGTTACTGCCCTTTTGAACCTCGCCCGGCAAAAGCATGCGCCAGCTCTGAAGAATGTGCAGCCGCATACAGCAATCCTGCCGTGCTGGAAATGCAGTTAACGACTTTGATTGTTTATTAATAAATGGTCTATTTAATGAACTGACAGGAGACTGTTAATAACTCATAATTATTCAATTAGTCTATTTTCTTATTTTAAATATAAATGTATGTAAATTATGTTTAATTCTATTCTAGCATGGCACATGGAAAAGAAATGGTTTTGGCAATGATGTAAATGGTTATTCACCAAATGTAACCAACAGTATAAGTTTGGAACAATTAAATGGAAGCTTTGATAGCACATTAGCACAAAGTCCTGTAGCACCTAGTCCAGATGTACGAAGAGCCCTTGTGAGACCAAAGACATTGGTAGAAAAAGCCAGAATGAATGTTGCGTATGTTTAATTCTTTAATTTTTTATATACAAAATATTAGAAGTTTAGACATTTTGAAAGTCAATTGGAATTTTTGAGATAATATTATAAATTACTATAATTATTGTTATTTTTTTTTAAATACGAAAGACTTTTATTTACACATAATTGTTGGTTCATTATTAGCTATTTATTTAGAAAGATGTTTTAACAATAACAGTTTTGGTTGAAGATGGCAAATTATTTAATAAAAATTTGAAGATGGTTATCTCAAAATTTAATAAAAACATTTGGTTTTTGTACTATGATAAATATAATAACTAAATTTTTGTGAAATGAGCTTATCAAAATATAATAATAAATAAAAAAATAAATTCTTAGTAGTTTTTTAGTAATTAATTTAATTTATTTTAGGTGGCTAGATTCATCTTTATCGATAATGGAACAAGGTGTTCGTGAATTTGACACATTATGTCTAAGATTTAAATTTTCTGTGTTCTACGATTTAAATCCAAAATATGACGCTGTAAGAATAAATCAAATATATGAACAAGCGAAATGGCAGTTACTTAATGAAGAAATCGATTGTACAGAAGAAGAAATGCTGATGTTTGCCGCATTACAAGTAAGTTTATTAAAAGTTTAATTCAATGTAGCTAAATTTAGCAGATGCTTATAATAAATAATAAAATGTATACCTTAAGCCAGTGTTTCCCAACCGGTGTGCTGCAGCTCACTAGTCGGTATTACTTTCAGTTATTCCGGAAATCACGTCATCTTGCTTTTTTTTTCACTCATTTTGCGAACTTAATACAAAAAATAACTATTTTTGTTATTTTAAATTAATTTGACAATTTGAACACAAAATTTTCATATCCATGCCAACAAAAAAATCACTCTTTGTTTTTCAATCTAGGTAGTTGTGAATTGCATAAAATGGTTCAAGACAGAATAGAAATTATTTAAAAAATAATAATGATAATTTAGTTTGATATTGCATTAATACCTCTACGGGGCCAATGCACAAGTTTGCAGTTTTTGGTCAGAAAGGTGATTTTTAAATGGAACCTTGATACTATAATCCAATTTTATTGTATAAATGAATACTCTGCTGTGTGTAGAATTATACCCTGAATCAAAATATTTAAAAATAGGGTGTTCTATTTAAAATAACAGTGATCGAATATTGTTACTCGAAACAGTAAATCTTAATTGCCCTATGTGAACCACTAAGTGCCAGCATAACCGAATAGAATTTTTACAACAACATGTAAATTTGTAAAATCGCAACCTTAATATATAAATAATAATTTTATTAAAAGTATGTATGTAATTATATTAAATAATTTCAGAGATACTACTCTATCCAGCCAACAAAGACACGTCATATTCACGTCATTTTTGTCATAGTTTATGTCATTATGACCTAAAACATGATCTAAATATGACGACAAAAAGAGAAATATCTCAGGGACATTTAGAAACGTGATATTGACGTAACTTATTGACGTGAAACAGACTTCAGTTATTAACGTAAAGTAGACGTGCTGGTATCTTTTCAATTAAATTTTATCAATACTTGGATAGTGGGCTGGCGATAGGACAATTGGTTGTTTGTTATTTAAAAAATAACATTTATTTTAGCATACATTTCGGAGTACTGTCTTCTTTCTCAGCGATGGAAGGCAGAAGCACATATGCTAAACTAAATTTAATTTTATAAATAACAAACAAGCGATTGTTCTATGCCAGCCCACTACCCATTACAATATCTAAAAGGATGTTGCATCTAATACTCTTATCAATCAATCATTTCAACCAATAAAGGGTCTATTATTAATAACCATTAATTATGAACACTTCATTAGGTGACATATATTGAGAGTTATTTCGCTGCTGATTAATGATAAATATTCAGGCTGACATCTTTTTCTTATAACTAATTTCACTTAAGACTTTCGTCTTTTCTTAATTTTTTGGCTAACTATTGATAACAATAGTAATATTTCTATTAGCACCATCCTCAAACTCAACGCCATACCCAATGAGTGGGTTAGATTAGTAAAAAGTGTGGGTTATAATTGTGTGGTGGCGTGTGCATAAGATAGTAAAGGTATAGGCTAATAGAAGACGCTATGGTAATTTGACGTGAAACGTACTTCAATATGACGTCTTAAAAATGACACATACGTCATTATGACGTCGAAAATGAGACGTGAGACGTCATCTATTGGTCATCTGACATTACATTCTCGAATATCACCATAAAAATGACGTGAATACGACGTGACTGGCTGGATACCTACCAATACTACTCTAAAATTATTTAAAATTGTGTAACAAAGAAACAGGTGTCATACCTGTTTCTTTGTCACCCAATTATAATTGATTTAATTTTTTTATTTATGAATGTTTTCCAATGAATGGCCCAACTTTACCGCTAAAAATATCCAATATATCATTTCCGAAAGCAACCAAAATCGGCACCAATTTTATAAATTTAAATGAAACACCGGGTATATTTTTGCAAATTTAGATTTGTTGGATTATTTTAAGTATAAGCCTTAATTTTCAAAAGTTTTGTATAATTTTTTTCTTAATGTTTTTTTGGCTGCAACATCTAAATATAAAAAGATTAATTGGAAAATTATCACATACCTATATTTTTCAAAATTGAGTGATTTACGCGCTTTTATAAATGACATAATCAGTATTTAGGGTTTACTTTTTTCAAATGCTAGATATTATTTTTGCTCAAACTATGTACATCAAAATTATTTGTTTTTAACATGTATTAAATGAATTAAAAATTGTTTGATATAAAAAATGAGGTTATGTATTAAGATCCGTTTGCACCACTGTCAGTTAAAAGTGGCAGTTACTTAATCTTTAATTAATGTTAACTTTCAGTTTAAAATAATTTACATTGTACCAGCAATATTTAATTGTTAGTTAAGTAACTTACAGTTAAATCTGGCAAAACTCATATTAATGTAACTTCATAGGTCTCAAATGTTGGTATAAACTAAAAATTACCAAAAAATGTTGGCGCTAAAATCAAATTATTTGTACATGTCAGTTAAAAACTAAGTTACCATAACATGTGGGCGGTAAAATCAAATATAACAATAAATATATAAGATATTTTATATTTTCTTTTGTATTATATTATAACTTTATAGAATTTATTAATGTTCAATGAAAATGATATTTATTTATCGAAACCGGTCTGTTATAATAAATGTACAAAATCAAAATAGAATTGTTATTAAAAAACAACAAAATAAATATAAGATATTGATTATTGTATAAAGGTTGCTTATTAATGAGGACACTCAAACATTGAATTGTATGTTATTACTTATTTACATGTAATCCATATAGAAATCTGCGTCCTCATGTTCTGCAAAAACAATATTATTTTGCTGTTGAAATGTCATAATTGTGTTATTTGAGGTTAACTGACACTTTAAGCTTTGAAATTCAGCAGTTTAAATTTAACCTGCAGTTAGGGTGATTTAATCTGCACTTTGAGTATGGTGCAATGATATAACATTCAGTTAAAACTTTAACCAAAGCTTAAAATTTTAATTGCCAGTGGTGCAAATGGGCCTAAATCTTCTGAAAATTGAGATTTATACGAAATAGAGAAATAAATAAACAAAAATAGACCAGGGGTCTAGTTTTGGAATGTGTTATTTTAACGTAAATGGTATCCACATGGTTTGTTTAAAATAAATAATTATTAAAATATTTTAATATTACAGTTTATAAAGGAAAATTTCCTTGAAGACCACTATCGTAGAATGGAATTTAGTGAGACAGTAATAGAACGTGCGAATGCATATAACAATTTTCTTGAAAACATCGTGCTTATTGTCGAATCTACGTTTCCGTTACATGGCAAATATAATCCATTTTTCCTTTGTTATTGGTCTATTGAAAATGAACATCAGTATTTAAGGAGACAGTATCCTGAAAAGGTGAATGTTTGGGCCGGTATTTATATGAATAATATCATTGGACCTTTTTTTATCGATGGAAATTTTAATGAAGCAACTTTTTGAATCTTCTTCAAAATCAAATTGTATTATAAATACATTTACATCATTTACTTTAGAGAATTATTTTATTTTGAAACATTTTATTTGGTGGAGTTGCCTATTTTTTATTAATTTAAAATATTTTATGAATTAAAAAAATATTAGATTTTTAATTTTAGTTTAGAGAATCACTTTATTTTAAATAACTTGAACAATAATCTCGTCAATTTATTACGATATTTTTGCGACATTTTGGTTGATATTTGGTCTTTTTAAATTAGCCGTTTAATAAAAATTATAAGGAAATTATTATTTATATAATAACAGAGAAAGTAGTAATTCAATACAAAGCTTATTACAGCATGCAAAAGTGTACATTAAAATTAATATTAATTAATTTTAGAAAAAAACAAAATGAATCAACAGAAACAATATAATCCGCTATTAAAAGGCATTGTTGAAAGTAAATATTGGAACGGTGTTTACATAGGTGTATAATATAATATAAAGAAATATTAGACATTCAACACAAAATCGACCTATTTATATTTTATAATATTGATATTTCTAATAAGTAATATATTTTTTAATTAATAATATTTACATTATATACAGAGCTATAAATAATATAATTATATAAAAGTGTACATTATTAATGATTATTATTCTTAACTTTTACCTAGATAGGTAGGGAAATGTATATATTTACTGGTAAAAGTAGATAGATAAAGGTAATCTCAGATTTATACTTACATTTACCAATGAAATTGGTAAATGTATACATATACCGGTAATTATTATAACATATTGTAACATATATATCACAAGTTGTATATTTATTTTTAAAATATAAAAAATATGAAACAAATAAATTTATTTTGTTGTATAATATTATATTATAAATTAAATAAGTTTAATAAAAATATAAAAAATAAAATAGAACTTCTTAGAAATGTAAAAATATCCAATAAATTTACTTAATTACGACTCGCTTAAGTTGAAAGAAAATGGAATCATTGCATTCTTATTATAAATTAAAAAAATGTGACAAAATCTTTGAAAATTGTGATATTTTTTAAAGGTCAATGATGTGTATCTGATATTTATACGCATAATTATCTGATATATATATATATCGTGATATATATTCATGATATATGTCCTTTGAACCTTGATTATAATTCATAAAAAATTCGTAAGAAAATATATAAGTAAAAAAAGATATAGGCCGGCTCGTACCTGTTTCTGTTGTCACCTGTATATAATACAACCATTGGTATTTAATATATACACAATTATTTCTTCAATTTACTGGAGATGAGAGGTATTTAAAGAATTCTAAGAACTAAAATTCAAATTCAGTTTAATATATTATTTAATTTCACAAAATATTTTTTGCTTGTTTATTTTTACAAAGAAATCTTATCTATCTAAAAAATTACATAAATTTAATTACCCACATGAAGCATAAAATCAGATAATAAAATAATATTATCATTTTATAAATTTATTGATAAGTTATTTTATACATTGGATAAAATACATCATCTTCATATTTTACATAAACACTACCGTTTAAACTTATTGTAGTATCATAACCTTCAAGAGGGATTTCAGTATCTTTATTACCGATATGTTTCCGATAAGTCATCACTTTACAATAAAACATAATTTTTGTACTGGCACATTTATCACTATAATGTGTGGCATACCTTGAAAATGGAGTAAATGATACTCCTTTACCAAATTTTGTACCAACACTTTTTCCACAAAGATGATAGTTGAAATTACTGCTGCATATAAAGATTTCATTAATTTTGGGCGTACCATGAAAATACGACGTTTCAGCAATACTTCCACATTTATATAATTTTTCCTGTTTTTTTAATTCATATAAAGCATATAAATGATAATTAATTACTTTATCAATTGATATTATTGAATTATATCTAATTGTATTATTGAATATTGAACATATTTCTTCTTATTCAGGATTCATCTCTTGCAAATTACTAGTAAAGTATACTTTGTCTAATTCTGGATTATATGTTGGAAAACTTATGTTTCTGAGAATATTTTGTAGAATGGAATAATTATTGTGTACAATTTTTACTGTTGTATTATTGGTATTATATTTATGTAATATACTGTATATTTGTATTGTATTTGGTTCATTTACAACTTCATGGACAGTTTCAATTAAATCTTTGAAACCACTTTCAAATTCTTCTTGTCTTGAACAGTTTATTCCCATAGTGCAAAGTATAAAAGATACTCAGCTAAAACTTAATAGCCTCTCTATTAATTTGCAAAACTACTACTGATACTGAATCTACAGTTATTCCGATAGTCCCCTATAAATATCTGACTAATCTATTTTCATAAACATATTGCATCATCATAGATTATTGTGTGACGTTTATTATAGCTTTATTGATTTATTACTAATACAAATCAATAGAATATAAAAAGGTGGCAATCAATTAGGCTAATAACATACATTTTCAAAAAGGTAACTCTGCTGTGCAATTTTTTTTAAATTTATTATGTCATCTTTTGACGTGTTGCTACATGTGCGCTAGAAATATTAGTGACATTGACAGTTAATATCATGAGTGACAGTGACAAAATGCAGTGCAAAATTTATAACTTCCTAAAAAAAATCACATTCTGATGTTTCACATCTACCAGGCCCACGACGATTCCCTCCCTTTTTTTTCATTTATTTTTTTTTTTTGTTATTTTTGATTGTTTTCTTTTTAATTATTTTATGGTTTTTTTATATAAAAAAATTAACAAAAATAATAGAAATTGATTTATTTATTTTTTGTTTTTATTTAATTTGTTTTTTTATGTGTAAAAAACATCTATGCTATGGCTCTGCGAGTCGCCCGGGTTTATTGAAAAATTGATAGTCAATTTTCTTGTGTAAAGATCATGTGACTGTGTCACACTATTTGCGCAAGCTGCCCAGGCATCATCTCGTACAAACCACGATGTATGCACATTCTTTGTGAGTACAGCACTA
>JARJEC010124003.1:0-12276 GCA_030264575.1 Tachinus sp. AB-2021
ATGCGCTGGCCGTTAACATGGACTAATCATAATTGGGCCCAACTATCTCAGTGAAGAAAGGCGGTTCAATTGATAAAGCGCCACGTGCTTGGAATGGAATTTTGACCGTAGTGCAATAACCACGAAGTGACAAAAAATTTAATAAAAACGTTAACTATTGAACCAAATTATATTGCATCAAAAATATTAAAATATTAAATATTTAGTAAATACATCTTTGGGTATAATTAAATTATTTAATCAAATGTGTTATAAACAAAAAAAAAGGTAATTAGATTCGATAGAAAGTAATTTCATAATTGAAAATCAATTTTAATATTAAAACTGGCGTAGCCAATATAAACTTATATTTGCCTCACATTACCATTATGTTTAATTATTTTAATAAATTCTTATTATATTTACTATTAAAAGAGAATACTCATCAATTATTGTAATTTTAGGCAATATGTGCAGAGTTAAACCTGACGTTGATAATTCTATCACAATTTGTTTAGTAAGTACTAAGCAAATTATGATATAACTAGGTAATTATAAACGAATCAAATTCTATTATTAATCAGAATGAAATATTAACTTGATAATAAAGCATTACAAAATATTGGCATACATAATAAATAGTATATAAAAAACAATGCCAGCAATTATGCAATAAAATTCCTTAGAAGCGCATATTTAAAGGTATAATAATATTTAGTACTTATGTCAATTATTTTAATAAAACACAGTTATGGCAAATATCGTACTATGACAATTAAATTATCGCATCGTGTAGATGAATGGTATACACCAACATGATTTTCCATATTACAATAAAGGTATCGTGTATCTACTATCTACGCAAGCTTGCGATTGGTTCGTTTAATCGCATGCGTTTAGTCGCAGCGATTATACGTAGTAGATAGACCATATTTTATATCTAATTACACTGTGCATCAAAAATTATATAATGATTTTAAGTGGATGTAACATTGTGGAGGGGGAGCATATTTATATTATATTTTAAACTGCATTTAATCGCTGCCACTAAATGCAATTTTTAATAAATTATTCGCAACAATGACATCATTTGGATATGCAATGTTTGCAATAAAAATTTAGAGATAATAAAATTCATAATTTGTGAATACTGTTTATTATGGTGCCCTTTTAAATGTCGGTATAAAAAACGAACCAAAATCTAAAAACTATATTTGAAGTTTTTGTTAATATATATTTTTAAATATGCAGATGTCTTTTAATGGGAAATAATTTTAGTATACTATACCTAGTCTGTAAATAGCTTATCTATTATATGAAAGAAACTATAAAAGATCCTATACTTGTTACAACATTTTGTACCACACAGAACAAAACTATGTCAATATTGCAGTAGTGATAACATTAGTGTGTAAGTTTGCTTTGCAGTACGTAGCAGTCAAATGATTTGCGGTAAAGAACTTCCATAAAACATCGTATCAACGATTGTGTCTGAACGTAAGTTGAAATATGTGTAATTGAGTTAACTAACTAACCTTATACGTCTCGGGAGTAATAATTTTTAAAATTAAGAAGCTCGTTTGCTTCAAGTTCTTTTTACTAATTCATATGTGAATATGTGCTTCTTACACTTATTCTTTTTCCTTTTTGTTGGTTTTTGTTCATTATCTTCATCAATTAATGGTGAATTGATTGAGCGTTCACTACAATACTGCAAGCCATACAATTTTCTCTATGATCTATAGTACAAAATATCGTAACATACATAGGGCCCTTAACATATATGTTATCCAGTTTTGCCACTTCATTTATCAGTTTCAGTGAAAATCAAACTTTAACTTGAACTGAACATATTTCTTGCTATATTATATGCAATGCCATTTTTATGAAAGAAATAAAGATTATTATTAGTATAATGCATAATCTGCTATATTTATTACTGGCTTAAGATTAATATTTACTAAATCTGTTACAGGTATAATAGCCAATGCGAAAAATTATACATATACCAATATCTTGATATAAATATGGGTTATGTATCTGACACTGACAATTAATTCATTTGTCAATTCGACTTGTTTATATTGATATTGCTCCATCTCAACTCCACTCATCGATTTTTTTTACATCTTCCATCTCATTCGCGTCCAATTTAAAAGTTCGCATGCACTTGACGCAAAAACGATATAAAATCGAATAGTCGAATTGAAATAGATTCTTTGACAATAATTTGATCTTGAAATAAAATCACCTCCAAAGAAGTTTTACTTCAAAAATAAAAGCTTAATTAATATTTAGGATCTTATCTTGTGCCTGTTAGGTCAGATGAGATCCCTTCCAGTTCAGCAATTCGGTTGAATAGGAGAAATATGTCCGTCGATATGGTTTCATTCCGGCCAGCACCAATTAAGAACTCCTAAATAATCCGTAGTTTTCAAACCTTATTCACAATATATCTTTATAATTAACACCAATTTCATCATTTAAAATATCTCATAAATTACATAGTGTTCGGCTTTCCTTGTCTTTGCCAGACGGTTATTTACTAATTTAATTTAATTTAATACTAATAACTCTCTAATTGGCAATCCCCTAAATAATTCGCGTCAAGCGAGTTTTATTTATCACTACGAAGTTGCCTACAACTTGTCGGGTTCACCACAACGATCAAATCGCGGAGCGACCTCACGTAAGAAATTATATCAGTGGTAAAAAAACAATAAAGTACATTTAAATTATTCTTACTTCCAATACAATTTATGGAGTATTATTTTTAAACTATAATTTATTACAAAAACTGGCAACTATTTGCATTCTATTATTTGCCAGTTTGCAAACACAATCACATGAAAAAATAAGAAATGGAGATACGGAGTATTACAAATAAAGTTGAAATGTGAAAATTTCTAAACAGATTAAAGAATGGAAAAAAACAAAATATGTCTATTTCTTTGGAAGAATGGAAAATTCATTTTTTAAAGATATTTGGTGGAACGGACAAATTTGAAAGGATGGAATCAAAGTCAGCATTATCCATGGAGGCAATTTCAAAAGAAACTACATTAAATCACATCAAAAGATTAAAAAAATCAAAAACGCCCGAAGTGGATGGAATACACCATGAAGCATGGATGTATGGTACGGAAGATACGATTGAGAAGAGATTGCGCGAAATAATAAATTGAGTATAGAAGGGTAAAGGATTTCCTATTCAGTGGAGAAAGGGTCCAGTATACAAAAGTGGGAAAAAAGATTAAGTCGAAAATTATAGAGGAATCATGCTTTTGTGTACGGCATACAAGATATATGCAATGATCCTGAAGAAAAAACTAAGCAACAAAATGGGTATGAAAGGGACACTGTCAGATGGCCAAACCGGCGTTACAAAAGGAAAAGGTGTCATGGATAACGTGTATATATTGAATCACATGATAGAACGTGAAACATCGATAAAAAGAAGAAAGTTGTATGCGTTATTCTTGAACCTAAAAAGCGACGTTTCATAATGTAGATAAAATTATGGAAATACTTAAGAGAGAAAGGAATAAAGAAACATTTGATAAAAAGAATGGAAGAAGTATATAGAGAGACTGTGAACAGAGTATAGGTGAATGGAGAAAAGAGTGAACGGTTTTGGACAACAAAAGGAGTTAGGCAAGGATTTCTATTCAGCCCCATTCCATTTGCGGCATACATAGCAGACGTAGAGGAGAAGCTGGGTATGACGCAGTCAGGAAGAATTGTAGTGGGCAATGAAAAGTGTGGTCATTGGCTTAGCCCGACGACATGGTCATTGTTGCAAAAAAGCAGAAGAAATGAAAGACATAATCAGGAAAATATTTTAGAAAGAAAGTGTTAGAAGTGAATGTAAAAAAACAAAAATAATGATGTTTAGAAAAGGAAGGGGAGGCAAAGAATAGAGGATTTCAAATGGGAAGGGTAAGAGCTTAAATAAGTAGGTTATGTTATAAGTATAAATAATAGTGAGAATGAGCATATGAAAGAAAGCAAATAAGATAGTCGGACTAACATGGGTATTGGGTGAAAGAAGGAAGAAAGTTTAAAAGTATGAAAATAAAAGATATGTTGTTAGATAGCTTGGTAAGAAGTATATTACTACATGGAGCAGAAATTTGGGGATGGAAAGAATAAAAAAAGTTAGAATCGATACAGGCAAAGTACTGGAGATGGCAACTTGGAGTAAATACAGAGACGCTAGGGTATATAGTGCTTAAGAAAATAAAAAAGAATAAATTAGGAGTGAATGCAGGAAAGAGAGCAATAAAGTAAAAAGAAAGATTGTGACAGAAAAGTGAATTTTACAAAAATGTTTAAACGAGAAAATGAAATGCAAAAATGATAAAATTGGAAAAAAAATAGGGAAAGATATTACAATAGGAATGGATATGCCAGCGAAGAAGTAGATCTGCCTAGTAAACCCCTCTAGTGGTAAGTAGTTCGAATTCCACGTTAAATTGTAGGTCCCATATGTTTGTGTAGAATTATAATCGCACACCACATACATATGTGAGGGGCGCCTACACTCTGTCAAGAGTACGGCACCATAAGAAGAAGAAGATAATAATTTTCTAAAATAGCAAATTTTAGCAAAATAATAAATGATAGAGTAAATGTTTCGACAAGGCAATAGTAACATTTCTGGTAAATAAACAATTATTATTGCTGGCCTGGGTAAACAATACGGAGAACCACCCTCCAAGTCTATACCTGATAAGTGATCATGTCAATACTTAGTAAGCAGTGGGAGCGTGTGTGCAAGAGTATATTAATTGTAATTGTAAATGTGTTATACTTTATTATTGGTAAGTGATTTTGTAGTACAACAGATAGCATTAATTAAAGTATTAGACAGTAACGTGATTGCATGAAGTAGATGGTACCTGTATTAAGTCTGGGTAATGTTTAGTAAATTAGGGTACGTTGCGCGCATGGAATGAGAGAGCAAGTGCTTTTCTCAGGTTCCGCCAATAAGGTGGATATTATATTTGGCAACGATATCGAATAGCGATTAGGAGGCATAACATGAAAGAGGAGAGGCTAGTAGGTGTCTCTCGCAGGTGCATAGTGCAGAGCCACTCGTGCCACTTTGTATTAATATCTTTGTTAATTAGATTACGTTGCGTGCATGGATGGAGAGGGCAAGTGCCTTTGTCAGATTCCGCTGATTATGTGTACATTACATTTGGCAACGTTACTGGGTAGTTAATTAGATTCGATCTAATTTTATAGAGTTTATTAATAGTTTTTATTAATTATCCTTTTTAATTATGGGAAATTCCATTCCAAGGAACCACGGTCAGGGGGGTAGATTTGGGAATTTGGGAATTTTGCTTGTAAATTTTTTTTTCATTCTACAATTTATTAGAAGGTACTAAAATTCCAAAAAACGTAATCGATTGCTGGAAATTTTCCGTAGACTGCTGTCATTTGGACTTTTTTTTGTATTAGTCGGAAAATCGGAAAAACGGTTTTCCGCGTTACATGCATATCTAAAAACCACTTTATTTTAAATACTTCCTATATAGCTAACTTGTCTAATTTTCATCTAAACTAAAGTAAAAAATAAAATTTTGTTTGTGTATTTGCGTTTTAAGGGCCCCTAAATCGCAATAACTTCAAAACAAAGATTTTTAGCTCTTGTTATTTTATACCCAAACTTTGCACCACAATGAAAACTTTTTCAGATCTGATAGCATAATAGAATTCTGCAGAAAATTTGACATAGAAAATCATAGATCCCACAATTATGTGCATCGCAAAACAATATAATAAACACATAGAATTGAAACAAATCAAAACAAGCAAGGCTACTTTTCTTTTTATAAAATTGAATTTATTTTAAAGAAAATAAAATACGACACAGCTTTTTTCATTTCAATAAGTATATAAATATATTTTGTATTTGTTTTCAAATTAATTACCTTTTCAAATTTTTCATTAATTTTAGTACTTACTTGCTAAAATGGGTCTCCACCTTTTTAAATTGATTTGAATTTACACTTAAATTTCCGTTTTTTATGATTTGCAGCTAAAACGCTAATAGTCCTTTCGGTACCAACAAAATTACACCCAGATATGAAAAAATACGTTTTTTTATAAATATATTTTAGTACAGTAACTTCAGCCTCCAAATCATCTTCTAATGTTGATTTAATAAAGTTGATTTGCCAGTTTTCGTTTATGAAAAATGTTTTTGGTGCGTACAGGTTAATTTGTCTACCTTCTATATTAAAAATATACATATATTCTCATCAGTTATCAGTAATTAATTTTTTATATTTAATTTTTTATTGTCCGGAACAATTCAGTGGGTAGCAAATCATGAAAAGTAGTGAAATCAATTTAAAAAAATCTATTCTTAAAATATGGCTTATTGAAATGATAAAAAAATATTTTGTATTTTATTTAAAAAAAATATTTTGTATTTTATTTTATCTAAAATAAATCAAATTTTATTAAAAAAAAAAGTAGAAAGTGTGTTTTAATTCTCTTTGTTTATTATATTGTTTTGCAATGCACATAATTAGGGGATCTATGATTTTCTACGTAAAATTTTCTGCAGAATTCAATTATGCTATCAGATTTAGTGATCATTATGGTGCACAATATAAGTATAAAATATCCAGTGCTAAAAAACTCATTATTACCTTGTTTTGGCAGATATTGCGGTTTAGGTGCTCTTAAAACCCAAATACACAAACAAAATCTTATTTTTTACTCTAGTATAGATAAAAATACGCCGAGTTAGCTATATAGCAAAACCTCGATATAACTGACTAATTGAGGGGGAGGGGGTCTCCGTTAAAGCCGAAAATCCGTTATATAAAAATAATAATAAAAATAAATAAAATACAAAACACAAACAAAATGTTATTTAATTGTTTTCGAACGTTCGTCGTTGTGTGACGATGTTTGATATCGACGCGCTTGCTTTCAATAATCCTGCTTTGAAGAAGGAATCAAGTTTTATTTTGCTAACATGCGGCGACACTTGAATTTAAGTATGTATAATATTAACAGGATGTTTTTAATTTTTTAAATTTGACCGGATTTTTTGTCCGTTAAATAGAGGTTTGTTATATTGATATTTTACTGTATTTTAAATTAACTGCTTTTTAGATATGCATGTAACGCGCGAAACCGATTTTTCCAACTAATACAAAAAAATTAGTAAAAAATGAATCGGAAAATTTCCAATCAATTATGTTTTTTGGAATTTTTGCAGTTTTTATGAGCTATAATCAATTTTTTATATAAAGTTGAATTTAAAAAATGACTAAAGTATTTTTTTTTCTATGGGTCTTCTTCTAAAATAATCTTGCAAAGTAACTTCTATTAAGTTGTAAAATGAAAAAAAATTAAAACTAGATTCCAGAACCTACCCCCCTGACCGTGACTCCTTTAAAATGGAATTGCCCTTGACTGGCTTCGATCTCGCTATCCTTGTAATTAGAAAATTTGGGGCAACTGTATCTAAAATTATTCAGTCTACTCTAAACACACAGAAAGGTGGAGTGTAAAAAAGAGACTGTCAGTTAAGCAATGTAAAAAGGTGATCGACACTTGTACATGATTGCTTTGGGCATTACTTTTTAACGAGTAAAAACATACTTCCATTTACGAAATTACGAATATTATTAACTACTAAATTAAAATAAAATTAAAAAACATAATTTGTAAATTAATTTATACTTACACCAGTTTTTCTTGAAGATCTAACATACGTCAATAAATCACCACCCTCCATCAGTTCCATAATTATAAAATGTGGATCATTATCCAAACATACGCCAAGTAATTGAAGAATGTGTTCATGTTTGAAATGACTCATTAGTTGAGCTTCTTGAAGAAATTCAGTTTTCTCTTGATCTGAAGCCCCTTTTCTTAATGTCTGGAAATTGAGAATTAAATAAGTTTTAATTAAATTTCTTCATAATAATCGTATACTTTGACTGCAACTTTAGCTTCAGTGCCATTAGCACCTAATCCTTTAGCAACACCTTCAAAAACTTCACCAAATGCCCCACTTCCTAAGAATTTCATTAATGTGATTCGATCTCTTCTAATATGTGGCAACGCTGTTAATTCATCTGGTGTAACTTGGGTAGAAATGTATAAGATATTTGTGTTATGAATAAAATTACCTCTGCGTGGCAATTCTCTTAATGTAGCCAATTCAACATCGGGACCTTTTGTTGTATCTAATATATGCTGTTTCTTATTGTTTGAGTAGCAGCATATTCTACCTATCAAATAAAATAATTAATATTATTTTTTGTAATATTTGTTACTAAAAAAAACTAAACGCAACAATAAAATTATTGAATTGTAACATTTTTTTTTACATTTAAACTTTAGTGTAAAAAACAATACAAAAATATTAAATAATATTTTTTTGGTATTTAAATATGTCTAAATATAAAATAAAATTTTGTTACATTAATAAATATTTAGGCATCATAAAATGGTATACACGGTGTAGAATTGGTTCACGCATCATAAGAATTGCCGCACCATGTTAAATTTTAAATGTTCAATTATTGGCTCAAATAATTATTTTAGAAAAAGGAGAGAAAGGATGTTTCTGGTAGATAAAAAAAATATTATATAAAATTAGATTACTTATTTTTTTACTTTTCATACAAAATGAAAATGGAAGAAACTAAAACTACTATTTTAGCAAATAGTAGTGGTGACTTGGAATTGTTGAAACAAACAACCGTTGATTGTTAGCAGGCAAATTAGAATCTGAAATAATAAATTTAAAAGTTTTTGAAGTAAATCAATTTAAAATTATATATTCGATAAATAAAAAGATCCTAATGCTAAAATGGTACTATTTGGCAATAGTGCATGTGCAGTAACTGATATGTTAGTGTAGAATATCCAAATCAAACAATCCCAAACCACACTATTGTTGACAAAATCATCCGCAAATTTGAAGCAACTGTAGAAAGTAATTGTAATAAAAGCGCCCTACAGAATGTAGGATATTAAGAAAATGTAAACGCTGTCGCCATATCAGTCAACAAATGTTACGACAGGAATTTAATGACAGAATAGGTTATTGTTTAACAATGGATGGACGCTTATTTGAATATTTATTAAAGCACCTGATTTATTTTGTGTTAATTCGTTAAATAAAATTATCTTCTTGTTTTTTTTTTGCTGATTC
This sequence comes from Tachinus sp. AB-2021, assembly GCA_030264575.1. Classification (NCBI taxonomy): domain Eukaryota; kingdom Metazoa; phylum Arthropoda; class Insecta; order Coleoptera; family Staphylinidae; genus Tachinus; species Tachinus sp. AB-2021. The sequence continues at coordinate 9,176 of JARJEC010124003.1, forward strand.
TCATATTTTATTTTTTTAAATGTAAGAAAAACGAGATTTAATTTATTTTTGCTAACATACCAGATCACGATCAACGCTTGAATGTTTTAACAATTCCAAGCCATAACTTATTTTTGCTAAAATAATACTTTTAAATTCCTCAATTTCCATTCTGTACAAAAAGTAAAAAAATAAATAATTGTATTTATACAGCTATACATTTTTATTTCTACAAGAAACTTCTGTATACGTATTCTGTAAAATAATTAGGAGAGCCAATAATTAAAAATTAAGAATTTAACACAAAAATAACTATGGTACGTAAACCAAGGGTGTAGCTTGTGGTTACTTACAAATTAATCCTCCAATACAAGCAAGAACTATAACCACACATGGAATAGCAATGGCATATGCCAAATATTTAAAATGTTGTTTTTCAACGATTTGCGCTGCTGCTGAAAGATCAAATTGTATACTCTCGTCACTCAAGTCACTCCAACCATAAACATTTGATGATGAAACTCTAAAGGAATAACGAAATTGGTCACTTAGATTGGATATTCTCCAAAAAGTGTCTGCAAACAACAACAAAATTAAATAAATGATCAAATGAATTACATTTTGTATTTGCCTGTGCCATTATATATAGACTCCCATTCCAAATTATCTAACGATGGAGCTAAATTATGCCAAGCTGTACGATTGGCAGTACTTCTTTTACTTCTATAAGACGGACTTTTCAATGCCTCCAATAGATATATGTCAATAGCAGCACCGTTGTCTTTTGAAGCTTCCCACCATACTTGATAAATATTGTCTTTCACATGTTGGATTTTTGGTATACCCGGTGATGAAGGTCGGTCACCTAATTAAATAATTTAAAAAATATTGTTAACATGTAATTGGATTAAAATAAAATGTACTTACCGAGAGTTTCAAAAGTAAATCTTGCATCTTTTGGCCAAATATATGCATTGTTGTATTGAGGATATTTTAAATACAATCGAAACTTATACTGAGTTTTTGGTATCAAATCATCAATGGAAATATAGAACGCAGTACCATTTACATTAGTAGAATTTAAATCTGTCCATTCATATGAAGTCAACAAGGCATATTGTATTGTATATTTTTCAACGTATTGCGAAATTGTCCAATGTATATTTAGTTTGAATGCAAATTTTGATATCAACAAAATATTATCTGGTTCGGGAAACGTTTTAATTTTAACTATATCACTATCACTTGAAGTTTCATTTGTTTGACTATAAGCTCGCACCCATATTGAGTAAGATTCGTTAGGTGTTAATTTGTGTACATTTGTATTGTATATATTAGTATCATGCAAATCATTTTCAATAATGGGTTGCTCTCCTTTTTGCCTTATACCAGTAACAAATCCTTCAGTTTGCCAGTGAATTTCGTAATATACAAAATCACCATTCAATTCAAATGGAGGTATCCATTTAACTTGCACCAACGTTGGATTTAAAATAATTACTTCAATATTTCTAGGTGGCGACGGCGCTATAATTATAAAATCAATAAATAAATATTAAAATAATTATTTGTTGAGCCTTACCTCCAGCAGCTGTTTTAAAAACTACTCCAGGTCCTATATGTATTTTATTTTGATTAAAGCCAGAATAATAATTGTTTAAAGCTAATGAAAACACGTAACTTGAATACGGGCGTAAATTCTTTATTTCCAAAATTTTAGCAAAAGTTACTACTTGAGTGCAACTTTCATCACAATTAATATCATTGGCATCATTATAAGGCATATAAAATACTTTATACTCGACAGTGGCTATAGATATATTGCCACATTTAGAATGTACACCATAATCGGGCATTTTTAAAACTAAACTCTTTGATGTTTTAATATGCAATGATACTGTTAAATTTTGATTAATAATTGGTTTTAAACAACGATTTGGAGGATATGGTTGCATATGGGATCCATAAATTAGTAAATCTTTACTATATATTTCATCAACTTTTATAGTATTTGTTTTTGTTATCATCGAATAAACTGCACCTCCAGTTTTGTTTGTAAAATAAATCGTGTTAAAATCTGATTTTAAATTCAATATTGGTAGACTCTCTTTGATCAATGTGCTGTTTACTAAAATTTTGCAGCGACAACCGTGCTTGTCCGAAGCAATTATATTTTTAGTGGTAAAATCAATAAAAATTAATGATGGTATGGTTTGATTGCCCGAGTGGTCGACAGAAAATGATTTTTCAATGGATGGATGCAATGGGCAATTGCATGGTGCATCAAAATGTTTTCGTCGGTTTTGTTCAGAAAAAAATGTTGTTATGTTGGATCCATCGGTATTGGCTTGCATAAGTTTAAATTTTTTATTCTGATCAGATTCAACCCAATAAAGCTTCCTATAAAAGAAACATAATTTAGAATATCAAAATTACATAATCGATAATATCTAGTGGGCGTTTAGGGGATGGAAATAATTGTTGGTACAAAATAATATTTTTCCTTGATTGTTTTTCAAACAAATGAAATAAATGCTCAGTTTAATTTTTTAGGAAAATATAAATTTCTTCTCTGTTAAATATTCTATAAACAAATAAAATGCTTCGTTGAGAATTAAAAAAAAACATTTTCTTTATTATTCTATAAAAATGCACTGTCGTGAGATTTGCAAAGAGAAAAGTTGTTGGAAAAAAGATATATTAAGTCCTGAGTCCAGATTAGCAACAGAACATCGTACCATACCCCGTCTCGTTCTAATGTGGCCGTTCTAAGATCATGATACGCAACGAAGATCGCGTCGAACATTTGAAGTCGGTATTTACTTGGCATCGAAGGAAAAACGGATAGATGTTACGCGCCTACGTCTTGCAACAGAATGTCGATCGTCGGCGGGCCCTCTGTTTACTTTTACAAAACTTATTAAATATACAAGAAAAAACAACGTCCCCAGTTGATAGATATTTTAAAAATGATTATTATTGTTTATTGATTAATTAGTTATTTTACCTGTTGTTATTTTATCAACAAAGTTGATTTATTTTTAATATATACATAAAGTTGATAGATTGTTTCTTTTATAAATTAAGTGCGTTAAAATGGCATTGATGATCGAACAAATGCA
>JARJEC010124025.1:0-10429 GCA_030264575.1 Tachinus sp. AB-2021
TGGATTAGTAATATACAGATGTATGCAATATATTAAATTAAGTAATTTATTCTATGTTTTTATGGATGAATATGTGTGCAAAAAATATAAATGTTATTCTGTTGTATCTATAATGATATAATAATAATAATAATAATTAAACTTTATTCTCAATATTATACATAATATGAATAATAGAAATGGCGAAGTTCAGTCATGATTATAATGTTAAAACCCCACAAGTAGGGACCTTGTACCTGTGTATACGTAGAAAATCTCTTAAAACTAAAAATATGCAAAGTTGTTTTCGAATTGATCTGAAAACTGTTTTAATTGACTAAGCACGTTATGTTTGCGGAAACTTCGTCACGCACAACAAAAAGAAATTATAAACTCACAAAACTTGTAAAAGGTTCATACGGACCTCGTCATCGATAGGAGGGTTAAAAAAAACCAAAACCAAACCACTTGATATGAATCGATTACCGGCACCATCATAATCTAAAATGTCTGAACCGGAACAAAAATGAAACCGATAAAAACCAACTAAACCGTTCATTTGTGCGGTCCGGGTCCCTGGCTACAATCGTATATTTACAATTCCATTTTCCATATTTTACAAACATTGCTCTAACCGTATTTATACATACAGGATCATATGATACATTTTGCTGCTAAACCAATTTGCCCACTAGCGATTCGCAATATTATTTATATTCTAGTATGCTTACTATGCTTCATACGTGACAAATTGTTAAAAATCGGGACTGTCTCACCAAAATCGAGACGTGTGGTCACCTCAAGCAAAAGGGTTAATTAAGTCAAAATAAACTAGAAACATATCTTTGATGAAGTGCAAACCTGCATATGAGTATTTTAAAGACTTTTGAGAAAGAAGAATAAACATAGTATTTGGGCATTTTTAAAGATTTCTCCTTGTAAACTAGTTTGTGTTACATACTTATAATGGCCAAAATACTAAATTTATTTTTTTTACATGCACTTACTTATTTGCAAATTGTTCATGCTCGGGTTTGCACTATCAGCGACAATATATTATTTATTACTATCAATTGTAAAGTGATTGCAATTTGCTAACCACTAAAGTCCATTGATTTAAGATTTTAAACCATCTGGTAAACTTACTTTTTAACACGATAACTGCCAAGGTACATTTACTTTTTTCTAATAATACAGGCCACACCACCAGGCCACCACTAGATGGAAATGTGACCAGTGCAAAAAATATTACTGTGTGTTATGCATTTGCGGAAGGCTGAAGGTTGTAGTGCATCAGGCCATGCTTATTAATCTCCTATGCATTGAGGCAGTGAAGCTTGGGTGTAGTTAGTTAGGTTTTTTGGCAAAACAACTAATAAAAATGATTATTGTCAAGTGTGGCCGTATCACGGCAATATAATATGGCAAGACAGTACGTGAAACATATATGATTCACGTTCACATAGCAATTAACGTGTTAAGTTTTTGGTGGGCAAATTTATGCTTCCTAAAAAAAAATTTATTGCTAAATTAACACGTTAACTGAGTTACATATCTTAGTGTACCGCATGCTTCATTACGTGTTGATGCTAGCTGTATCACACTTATAAATACTAAGCATAATGTACCCCGACATTATGTATCGCAGCTAATGACAAAGCATACTTTTTACGTCCTGCAGTTAATTTGTTAAAAAAATTAATTCAAAAACTATTACTAAAACAAACGTTTGATATAAATCCTCAATCAGCATGTACACAGTGTCTGTTTGCTTACAGGTAATGAAATAAATTTTAACAATGCAGTTTTTATTCTTGTACATTTAATGCAAAATAATTAAAATTCAAAAATCGTGCTTTCAACAAGAAATTGTTTATTGGTTTTCCCGTTTGGGCTGGTCTAATTTTCATATTACGATAAATGCTAGTTTACTATAAACATTTGCAATAAATTCAACAAAAATAAGGGGATAAAAATAAAACTAACCTGGATGTGCAGATATTGTTGGTTTGCCCATTGGATCATGTTTCTAAAATAAAATCAATGTAGAATTATATTTACAAGATTTAAAATAATACCTTTAGAGTATAAACTCTCGTTCCAGAGTCATCAATATAGAACATAAGATACATTTTGATATCAAAAATATTTGAATTATCTGAATTCTGAAGGAAAACACGTGTGATTACTGTGATTCAATTTCTAACCTCAAAACTTCAGTACAACAAACAATGCATTGTCGCCAACTCTTAAAAATGTAAAGAGTGTATCGAACTATCTATCGAATTAAAGCACAGGACCGTATTCAGTCATTTAGGAACGTAGTTTCGTATTTGCAGGGTTCTTTGTACATATTATGTGTTAATATGTGTTAATATGCATTGCAAGACTGCTATCCGACAAAATTTTCGTTTCAAATATTTTACAAAAAAATAATATTTCATTTCTTTAATTGTTAATTTAGAAAAGAAATAATTTAAAAAATATTTGATCGATATAGTCTTTAAATATTACAAACATTAACTAAGAAATTATTTATCATAATTTTAAAAATGCATTTTAGCGAAAATGGAATAATTAAAACAATATTTATGGCACCATAACGAGTTAAACTAGCACTTAACTAAACTGGAGGTTAACGGCATACACGCTGCTCCATTCTTCATTTTCTTGAACTATATTTTTATTTCTATAGATTTAATATGTTTTTTTAATTTATAGCAATTTATTTAAAGTTTGAATACACGTTATTATAACATCTTATTCCATCAGAGTCACGTCATATTGACGTAAATTGTATATTTTTTTCTGTTTCTGATTATTACGTCCATAGTTGACCTCATAGATGACGTCTCATTTGCAACGTTATAATGACATATTTTTATATTTATTTATAGACGTGATGTTGACGTACTTTTTAGGTTAAACTAAACTATTCACTTACTCACAAAAATTAAAAGATTTATATAAATTGACAATTGGCGGAGTTCCACTGATAATTGAGCATTACAAAAAATATAAGTAATTATACAGAAACTTGCTTCTAAACGCGAACAACTAGATTATAATAAAATACTCAAAAAGTCTTACAATATAGCACAAACCGAGTAGAAAATCATAAATAAAAACAAAGATAAAAACATCAAACATACTATTGCTCTAAATTTCAATGACCAGCATATAACAGACCCTGAACAAATATCAAATTTGTTTAATTTATATTTCAACAATATTGTAGCAAATCTCATCGATAGATCCAATACCACCCACAATTAAGTTTAACCAAAAAAATTTTCTTCAATGAAAATGATATTATCAAAGCTAAAGCCATCCACATATGTAGGAGAACTTCAGTTATAGTATTTCAAAAAACTAGTTTAATAAACTGGTTGTCATTGTAAATACATCTTTTGCGCAAGATCAATTTCCAGAGGCGTTAAAGTTTCGAAAATTGTACCAATTTAAATAGAAAACGCAACGCAACTAGAAAAGTATAGGCCAATATCACTGATATGTATATTCTCTAAAATAATAGAATCTATAGTCGTTAAGCAACTAATTTCTTTTTTCAATAAATTCAATTTGTTTAATCAAAATCAATTTAAATTTACGGAAGGCAAATCTACGTCCGGTGCAATATCTCAGTTTTTAAACAAACTATACTTGGCGATAGACAACGGAACCAATTGTGTTGTAATCTTTTTGGACGTACAAAAAGCATTTGATTTTGGCAATTATAAAATCTTGCTAAACAAACTATATATTTATGGAGTTAAAGGATCAGCCTTGGATTGGTTCTAAATTTATCTTGAAAATCGTCGCTATTACGTACAGTCGAAAAAAGAAATCAAATATATTAAATATAAACAAATGTGTCCCGCAGGGTTCCACTTGGACCACTATTGTTCATCATTTACCTAAATGACATAATCTTAAATGATTCTACAATGTTTGCGGGTGACATTACGTCTAAAATTGTTAAAATCATTAGAAGGACTAGCAAAAAAGGCTAATAAAGAAATAACCCAGACAATATACTGGCTTACTAACAATAATTTGCATCTCAATACCTCAAAACTGTTTTTTTCTCACTTTAACAAAAAGAAAAACGCAAATTATGATAACTTATCAATGCGTGGTAACAACGAATCCATAGAAGAGGTTACACATAGAAAATTCCATGCAATTACAATTGATTATGATCTCAAATTTAATACTCACATTAACTTATTAGAAAACCTTTAAATCCGCAGTGCTACTTACTGAAGCAACTACAACGAATAGTATTATTTTTTACACTTCTAGTCATTATTATCATATGGAATCGCTGTATGGGGATCTTTAACAAATATTAATAATCAAATCTTTGTTTTGCAAAAAAAACACATTGACTTATTAAAAAACCTTTAAATCCACAGTGCTACTTACTGAAGCAACTACAACGAACAGTATTATTTTTTACACTTCATTATTATCATATGGAATCGCTGTATGTATCTTCAAGAAAGATTAATAATTAAATCTTTGTTTTGCAAAAAAGGTAATTCGTTCTTAGTTACAACTTGGACCATATATATCATGTAAAGCTCATTTTAAAAACAATGAAATAATGACATTAGCAGGCCTATTTGTTTATGAACTATTACTATATGCAAAAAAGCACCTAAGTTCATTTAAGCCTTTGAATAATTCCCACAACTATAGCACTCGACATGGAAACGCAGTTTTCCTCCTCACAAATTATCAATATTTAAAAAGTGACCTATGTACTTGGGAATAGATGCGTACAACAAAATCCCAAAGGTTATAATAGATGTACCGACTAAAAAATACAAAATAACTTTAAAGTCTTTGCTATAAACTTTTTAACCTATGACGAAAAAACCGTATCCTTGCTGCGATGATTTTGAGATTTTACATGTAACATTTTAACATTTGCTTATATAGGGTTTTTCATTAAGAGCGACGCGTTTTATTTTTTCAATTAAAAGACTTGCGGGTTAGTTATGGAAATGATTTTTATTTCAAATTAAAGTACATTTAATGCCATTATTTATGGACTACGACATCGGTCAAATGTCCGCCGTGGAAGCGGTTAAGTCGCACGCATAGAGGCGGCCATTCGCGATCCGTTGCGTGAGATCATTGCCGAACTCGGTTTCCAATAATTCGATTGTGTCATACGCTGTATGGCACGTTATGCCGTTCTGGCACTGAATCATGGCTCTGTAGCGATCGCCGTTGACGGTTTTTGGTGCACCGTTTTCATCAAAACAGAAAAATGGGCCGATAACGTCGTCAACATGTGAACCGCACCAAACAGTTAATTTATTCGAAAGTTGTGACGTGAATCACATCACTTTAGGCTGCGCGCTCGACCATATGCGACAATTTTGTTAGTTGACAAAACTATCGAGCCAGAAGTGAGTTTCATCCGAAAAGATAATTTTCTTGTGACAGTCGTCATCAGCTTCCATCTGGTCCAGAGCCCCATTAGCAAATGTGCGACGCTTAAAATGGTCGGTAGGTTTTAATTCTTGAGCCAACGCAATCTTTTACGGGCGGAGAACCAAATCTTTCCGCAAAATTTGTCACAAACTGGTCTCACTGATGTTCAATGCCTGCGATCGGCGTGGAATCGACAGCCTTGACTGCTCATGCACTCTCTTGAACGGCCACGATATTTTCTTTACTTCGAGCATTACGTTTTGGCACAGGCACTGGGACATAACTCAATGCATAGTTGTTTAGAATTTTTGCACCAAACGTTCTGGTTCGACTGGTTCGACGGTTTCGTCAACCGAAAATTGGCGTAAGCGTACGCAACGTAGTCGTGGTACAACGTAAACTTTGATAAAAATGATGAATAATTTACAAACGTTGTTGAACCGTGTATCTCTCCATAATTAAATGACGTATAAAAATGACGTTTCAAACTGTGACAGAATTGCAGAACCAACAACCAACAACACTCCTGTTAGTCTTATAAGCTCTTAATGAAAAACCCTTTATATTTTAACATTCTACGATATTTTGCAAGTGTTTGACATTTTTAAAGCTTTATGAACATTTTGTTTTTAAAATTATTACAATTTTTTTATGATGTATCTCAAATTAAAATATACTCATAACCAAGTAGAAAGTAACATAATTTTTCTGTTAAAGTCAAACAAATTTAAATTTCAATAATTGATTTCCTGAAAACTAAAATTTTGTGTAAGTCAAAATTTACAAATCTTACATACACATTTTTGAAAAATTGATTTGTAATTATAAAAAGAATAAAGTTGTAAGTAAACTTTTACAAGCAGGTGCTATTTGAAATATTATCATAAATAAACGTTTATAACCGTTTAAAATTTTTTTTTCACCATTCTAGTTTTCAAAGGTTTAATTTTCAATACTGTTTTCTTGTTTTAGACATGTGCTACTTATATCAACAATCAATGCCAGTTTAGAAAAAAACTTATTATACTTATTGTCTGGAGCTTCGTAGATAAATCAATTGATTTAATTAGTCATCCTTATAGCCTATATATTAAAACTCGATTTTTTTAAACCAGAAACATCAGACAGCTGACAACGTAAGTTTTGTGATGTAGATAAGTCATTTTTTCGGCAAAATTAAGTATTATCAGTAATTAAATTTATTTTTTTTGACAATAACATAATCAAAATTATGTTTTAAAAAGGTGTTGAAATTTTTAAAAATTTTGTTGTGAGGAACAATATTGTATCAGTAAAAATTGAAGGATTATTTTCTTATTAATAAATCAAAAACTATTATACTCACATTAATTATCTAGATAAATTTAGTATTAAAATAGATTATTAAAATATATAAAATTATTTTTAACTAATATTCAAATGAAAAACCATGCTTAAATATTTTATTTTTGATTGTTCATATATAGAATAGTCATTACTGTTTAGTCATTGATTTGAATAGAGTTGGTTGTATTCATAATAAAGTTGTATTAAATTACGCATCCGTTACAATTAGTTGAAGATTCGTTTGCAAATTATTGCTGTTGATTTTTGAGTTCATTTATTTACTTGATGATACTGACCCGTGCTGTTCTGTCTACACCTGGGGTGCAGGCGGCGTTCGTCAAAGAGCGCTGATTCCGGCCGCAAGTGTCAAACGAACCGCGTGGGGGTTCTTAAACATGTAATTTATAGACGGTCGGAACTTCTCGCATTTTGCATATTTCCTGAAATATTTTCTATATGACATATAAGCATATCATTTATTACACTCCCGTATCATTAATTTTATCGCCGTAGGGCAATTTGCTACCCTCGTTATAATTAGATTACCATGTATAATTATACAAGGGCATTAAAATGTTTAGGATGTCAATTTGGCATATAATTTGATTTTGCAAAAATTAATATAATATACATTATAAGAAATAAACGTATTTATACAAACTGTTTCATTCTAGAAGTTTAGAAGGACTGACGATTGAAATACAATTATAAATAAATAAATTAAACAAGACTATTAACACATTTGATATTATTGTAATGAGAATAGTTATCATAATATTTAATTAATCTAAATGTTTTATTTACGTAAAACCTAAGTTGGTAATAAATTAATTCCGCTAAAATGGCATAAACTCAATTTTAATCACGACTTGCTTTTTATTTTTACAAACATTTTATGTACTAGAAGAAAAATAATCAGTTGGGCAAATAAAGGTACAAAAAGATTCTGGACTACTACTATCATACCATTCTATATTCATGTAAGAAATCAAGAACTGCAAGAACATTATTTGTAAGATAACTCCTAAATTTGTGCTTATATTATTATTTCGGTAGGGCAGTAAAATAACTACAACCATATTTACAAAGAAAATATTTGTAGTAAGAAAATGCATAAAAAATTATGTATATAGTTATCAAAATTTCATTTCAAAATTTCAATTTTATTTATGTATATAGATAACAAATATCATCTTGTTCTTTTTTATTCACCATCTGATTTTGCAATGTATCTTTTTAGAGCGTCTTAATTGATTCTAATGATCTCATATGCTCATATCTCATTGCCATTGCTTACTTGCTTATTATTGTCCAACAAAGCATTGTCATTGCAACTGTAAATACAATTAGCGTACTAGGTGCTCGCTTGGAATTTCCTGCAAGCCACGCGCCACTTTAATCCGTCGTGAAAATTATCAAAAACATTCACAAACAAGCAAATTTACTCGTAGCAGACCAGAAAGACGATAAATAAGTTGTAATATGCCTCTGTGGATAGTAATAGACACAGACACATTTTAATTCCCAGCATTGCGCAAATTGCAGTTTACATTTGAAGAGTGAGTCATTATTTCAAACTAGTGGTCGCTGAGTCCTCGAAATTGGACCATAATTAATATTTTTTAAAGGTTATTAAAGCTTTTTGTCAATGAGTGTACCCCTATCACTAACAAACTTATTTTTTTAAGGAAATGTTAATGCACGTCCATTCCTATGGCAGTGTGGGATTTGCGCCCACTAAAATCTCCTCTATTACTTACATGAGCCCTAAAAAATAACTATCACGGTATTATACACGGTACTATTATCCTAGTTTATTTTTAATCTGTGAATGTTGCTCTTTTTTCTTCCAAGGTGTTGTAGATTTCTGTTGTTATACATTTTTTTGGTTAACTCACTCTGCAGCATCATGCCAATTATGTTTTCTGGCTTAATCTCGGTTTCGATCACATTCTCCATGTTCATTTGACCGTATGTACATTTATCATTTTCTTTAGTTTGAATCTTAATAGATAGCTCAAAAAGCACTCTTGTCTCTTTTAGAAGTTGGGTTAGGTAGTATTTTGTATGGTCGTGTTTCCTGCCTATACAGGTGCTATATTTGCTATGTGGTGCTTTGTCCAGTTGCCCCTGTTGCTGTTTCGATTCCATTTATTCCACAATTTTTTGATGGTTCTTTCTCTAGCTTTTTTGGCAACTGGTGGTATTGTTGTGCATTCTATCTTGTGCCAGTTGATAGGAGAGTGCGCTGCAAATTACCAGTAGTTTCCAAGTGAAGGTTGTTTTATAGAATCTCGCTACTCTTGTGGCCACTTCCTTTGAGTTCTCCCAAGATGTGTCTGTACTTGCAAACTTAGTCAAGTCGTTCCCGGAGCTCCGTATAGTATTATGGAGTTGACCAGGCTACATAGTACTATTTATTTGTCTTGTCAAAGACCACTAATTTTTGGAATGAGTCTTGCTAACACGTTTTTTTTCACGTATTAATATATAAATGTCGCTAACTAACAAAAAATATATTAGAGCTAGTACTCTAACGTACTTTACAATTAGAAATAAATAAAACAAAAATGTCTATGTTTTTTAACCGCAAAAATGATTTATTTATTAAAAATAAAAATAAAGGCGACTCGAGTTTCGACAAATAATTTAATAATTTCTAACAATGAAGTACCATATAGTAGAGGTCAAAACCATCCTTATGTACTTTACAATTTGAATAATTTGAATGAAATTCAAACTTTAATTAAAGGTAGGTTAACAATATTTGGTATGTTTACTGTATTAGTAAATTCTATGTTTTGATCGAGCTTTTTAAGTTAATTGAAGGTAAGTTATCAATATTCGGAATGTTTACTGTATTACTATTACAACAATTTTTTGTCTTGAACAAAATTTTCAGCATTAATTGTGGCTGAATTAACTATATTCGGGATGTTTACTGCATTACAAATACTAAATTCTTTGTTTTATATTTATTATATCGGAAGAAGTAGTTATCTCATGATATATTTTTTAATAATGTCTAACCAATTATTACAAATGTCATTACTTGTTACTACAAAACTTAGCGGTAATTTATTTTATAATTGTAAAATTTTAAAATTTCCGACGCCAGGTTTCAATTCAATATCTATAAAATTTAAATTATACAGATCGTTTGTCTGACATGCACCAGTAATAACTAATATCATTGCAACTTACCACAGAAGATATTTATTTATCGTCGGGAGCACAACTAAGGAATCTGTTAATTTCTTCTTTTGTAAATATTATTGAAAGGTAATCATTTGTTTCTTTAGAATTTTGTTACGTCTATTTTGTCATGAACGCACATTGTTAATTTTAACATAGAATGGTCGCACCATGAGCTATTCGGTCACTTAATTATTTTTGATCGTTGAACTTTTATTAAAATAAGTCAACATTGCAATTTTGTTAACATTGACTACTTTTTTGGAGAGACACCACTATTTAAACGAAAATGTGACGAGAAATGTGTGAGTCTATAGGTAGCTCAAACATTAATCAAACCGTTTAATAAACGATCAACAGAAAATAGAATTTAATACATTTATTTTAATAAAGAATATTGTTAAACCTCAGATACTTTTTGAACATTAATTTTAATTGATTTGGCCTTAAAAAAATGTTATGCAAAATATTTTAATGCAAC
>JARJEC010124043.1:0-10033 GCA_030264575.1 Tachinus sp. AB-2021
ATAAATTGCTGCCAATAGAGGTGTAGCTCTCAAATGATTGTGACTTTCTATTTTAATTAATTTCATATTTGTTTAGGGAGAATTGTTTAGAAAAGAACAATCTATCCGGCTATCGAATTAGGTTTTTGATTAGCTTTTGTTTATGCCTAAACATCAATATAAAATTGTTTTTTTAATGTCAATTTCGAGGAAAAAATGATGACTAAAAAAACTAATTCGATAGCAGAATAATTTAAACCGTTATTCATATGTATACGAAAGCAATTTTCTTAATTTTAATTAATAAATACACAATCGTTTGACCCCGAGAGTCAAAAACAACTCAATTTTAGACGCGGCCTGTCGAGCCTTAATTATAAACATTAAACTTGTTCGTTTGTAAGTTTTTTTTTACATGGATTAAAAACAATTGTAATCACACATCTGCGCAAATGGTGCGGGCTACGCGTTTCTTACCGCGTCTAATACAAAATAAGGGTTGTGGTTTGATTTCTTTTTGTCTTTAATACTATATTAGTGGGACTTTTATTTTATTTTCAGTAGTTGTGAAAATCGAAAAACACAAAACCTCTATAATCATTCTGAAAATGTAATTCAATGTGAATGTTCCGTTCAAATGTCCCCAAATAAAACAATCAGAAGCGGTTAAATCAGATATTCGCGGACTCCAATTAAACTCGCTTCTGAAAAAGAATAATTCGTTCCCGAAAGATCACTTAAGAGAGTAATTGACTGCATATCTAATAATGTTGTACCTGCTCTGATGAAAACTACCGCACTTCTTCATTACTTCATTAAAAAAAAAGGCCAATGGTTCAACTGATCAGCTTCTAATTGTTTTCCTTGGGGTTGTCAACAAGTTCAGAATCATCGGTCAATTAAAAATATTGCATTAAAATTTGGGCCATAACCTCTCAAATTTTCAGAGATTATGAAAAATGCTTTGGCAAACCACGTACGTGGAAAGAAAACAATGGCCACCCACCACTTTGATGCCGTCACAAATAATATTTTAAAAAATTCCCACAAATATAGTATTAAAAACAAAAAAAATTATAATAATTTTCGATCAAACAGAAGAGTAACATGAAATTCAAACCATAACGCTCACTTTGTCAACCTGTATCTAACTGTAACTTTTTTGTTTTGCAGCGTCGACAGCTAAGGCCATTGGCTGCCGCAATCTTAAAAAATCAATGCAGTAAAAAAAATAATAAAGAAACATCAAATTTAAATTTAAAACCACGATCCATTGCTAGAAGCGTTAGTTGGCGGTGTTGTTCTACAGAAAGTAAAACTTTAAAGCAAAATAGAAACAAGTCATCGAGCGTATGCAAAGATAACACAAGAGGACAAGGAACAAAGGTCTTATTGCACTAAAATAGAAGAGTAGCAGCAAACGTCGTAGCGTTTTCAAAGAAGAGTGTAGAGTGAACTTAAAGGAACGTATCCATTCAACTTCACCTATTGTGACTGGTAATATAGGCGTAAATAAATAACTAACTTACTAAAATATATCCCATACATATATTTCGGAAGATACTCGATAAAAAGTATAACATATTTTTCTAATCTATTCTCTAAAAAAATGTAAAATGCAGAAAGAGAGTGTAAAATGTAACGATCAAATAATAATAATAATAATAAATCCGATTATCGGTTACGAATACATAAGATTTAATAAACTACACGAAGAACAAATGTAATCTGGCAAGTTTGTTTTCAGAAATTTCGTCGGAGGATCGGCTATATTCAAGATAAAAATGTTGTTATTCTCTAACTCAAAAGCGTTCATTTAGAAGCTTTACTTCAAAAATAACAAAACAATGTTTTTTTTTTAAAATAAATCGTATTTTAGAAATGAAAACCAAAATAGTTTGCTAGCGTCTAAGATACTGATAAAAATACGATAGATTAGTATTGATTGTGTATCTTGAAAAGCAAAAAAATAAACTTTCCTTTGGAAGGGTAGTATATACTTGTTTTCCAATAAAAAAATTTATTATCCACTCATTATAACATTTATATATCTCTATTTATAAATTTTGAAAGAAAATTGCCATACAAGCTTAAGTTATATTTATACTTTTAGAAGTAAATTATGATTCAACTTTAAACGTTTGCTTTTTATGCTGGGTTTATGCAGGTCTTAGTTGTAAATATAAAAAGTTGGATTTAACATATACACAGAATGTTAGAAACTCCACAAGGCCACAACCCAAAACTAAATCCAAAACCGCAGCTGTACTAACTAAAACAGGTGCATAAACCACCTTTGCATAGAGTTTCTATTTTATCTGTAGTAAAGTATTTGTTTCAGACCAGAATATGAGCAACAATGTTTTGTGAATTTTATATTTCTCCGTATTCCCATCTATTAAATTTTGTTATATCTGTGCATAAAGGCACATTTTGGTTGCGTATTAGTCATTGGTCATTGATGTTAACTCTATAGATAATATTATGAGTATTCATCGAAAATTAGTAAGTTTGGAAGTACAAGCAAGTTTTTAACGTCTTAATTAAATTGGTTCATATTGTTTTATTTTTATTTAATAAAAACTATTTCAAAAGTGATCATTAGAACTCCATAATTCTGATGATAGACAACACAATGCGATCCGTTTTGGATTAGGCTATAAAATTGTGTTTTTTTAAATTAAAATTTGCAAAATAAATAAATATTATTTTGCATATAAAAAAATTGTAATGTAAGAAGGCAATTCTCGCTACCAAGACATCTTCACGGCATGTGATTCAGACACGTGTTTTGAAGTATGCACCACTCGTCAGTGTAACATATCAATTTAGCATCATAAAGCAATAAAATATTATATAAAACACTATCTTGTCGTGACAGTGCAAGATTGACAAGATATACATATTAGAACGTTTAAAATATTTTAAGTGTATGTGTGTGGGCTATAATTGATTTTTTTGTGCCACAAAATCAATACAATTATAAGTATCATGAAGGTTTCTCACCTATTTATGACACAGCAATTTATTAGACTAATAAATGCACTAATAGTAGACTAAACGTATTTGGGTGTGCTCATTTTTTTATAACAAAATCCTTGATGCTATTTATATAAAATGCAATTAGTAATACAATTGTGTCCACGAAATTAAAAAAAATGTACGAGAATTCAAAAAGTATTTCCTGAACGCAAATCTGGTCAGTGCGCGTATTAGAAAGGCACTATTTCGTACAATATAGCAAATATCCATTATTCTTACTTGCCATGCTATCGTTCAAACTTGATCATAATTCAACAGCTTTTTAGTTACATAAGCGCAATTAAACAGTGCGGCTTTGTTCAAAACATATTAAAAGTGCTGAATTTACGACATGCAGGAATTTCGAGCAAGGTCAATAAAAAGCCCGAACCCATATTGTTCGTTATTTAAAAAAAAAGGTTGACCTTTTCAATCGAAACAATTATTTAATATGGGCGAGGCTCAGGTTAATCAAGTTATAAATTTAAAAAAACCAGGTTCAAGGTGAGATTAAAAAAGGCGTTACGAGTGCACACTTTTCATTAAAAGTTTCAGCCTCTTTTATTACATCAAACTTCCGCTTCTTGCGAGCATTTAAATTATGATGCAATTGCTGAAGATCTACTTTTAATACGTGCTTGTGGCACAGATGAACGAGCAACTTTACAAAACCGATTTTATAATCATCCATTAAACAAAAGCATTCCTGCTTGTGTCACACTCTAATAACACAAAAAATTATAACTGATACACAATATAGAGAGAACTGCAAAACGCAATGATGCGTGTTATAAAAGTAAATATAAGTATGCTTAGCCCGCGGGTAATTAATAAACGTAATGCATGTGATGATGTTTCGAATCAAGTTTTTTGCGCGAGATTCCGGATTCAATGTCAAGTTTCATCGTGCGCGGTTATTAATGATCAGACGAGTAGTAGTAGTAGTCTTCGGCTACCATCAATGGTTACTTTCGTAATGGGAAGTTGTTTGTAAATCATCGCTTTTAAAATAGTTTGTTGAACTTTTGTATAAAGCATCAATTGTGCGCGTAACTGGACTAAATACGTTTACTTTGTAATTAAAAACCCTTGACTATTTCATAGATTTAGAAACTTGGTGATAGGTAGAATTATGTTGCAATTCTTTTTATTGCAAATAAAATAATAAAATCGTTCATGCAAAGATACTTAATTAATAATTGAAGTTACGTAATTCAGTCGTAGCACCTTTTTTTATTAGATATTACTAAATTGTATAGTAGTGCAGTTCAACGAAAGTTCTATTAGAAAACTATTCTTTATAATGAAATTGATTGATTAAAAATTAGTTATCAACAAACTTCTTAGATGAGTGGCAGCATGATTATTAAGTGTTATTCCTATAAAGTCGTTAGATCAAATTATAATTATTTGAGTTAACCATCACCCACCAATTAAATTGCCATTATATTTACCTATTAATTAGCAAGCAACCAATTTCGAATTTTATTTATATTATTTTGTGAAGTAACTGTAAACATATTTTATTCATAGTTTTCTTTATTGAGAGAACAAAGAGTTATTAACCAAGAAACTAAATATTAAACCTTTGTTTTGTTAGTTACTTTTTTTTGGGCAGATCAACCTGTGATTTTGTGATTAAATTTGTAGAAACATATCAGTAGCATTTAATGTGATATTTTTTTAATAATAAATAGCTGAGCGAGTGGCTGAGTCACTATTGGTCCAAATTATTTATTTTTACTTGGCTATCAGCCATTCTTTGACAACTACTAGAACTGTTATAATAAATTTACTTGTAGACAGACTGTCATGAGAGTACTCTCACTGTTCTCTCGCGATAGCTACTCTCACAAAAACAATCACCGTGAAAGGGGGTTTGCTTTTTAATGTTGAACCAACCGGTCAGATTTTCAAGCGGATGTGGGAGTTGCGCGGAAATGTAAATACCAATCCGGTATTATTGTACATTCATAGTCATAGCGTTATGACTGTTATGTTATGTGAGTCAAAAGCGAAGACTATAAATCTAGACGTTGGATTTTGTTTTGGAGTATACACGCTACCCTCTCCTCTCTGCTTTTTCTGCGCGAGAATTTAATTTTATTTTGGTCAGCTGTACTAAACTATCATTTGGAGTATTTGCATAAGTTTTGTATTAGTTGTTGTTTTGTTCTTTGCGTAATAATTTAAAAATAATATTAATGCGGCCTGGCATAAAAATGAGGTTGAATTATTGATTTAAGTGACTGAAACGCAAAGGTTAGATACATAATTATATCTTCATGATTGTATGTCAGGCTCCTGAAAATTCATAAAGGATTCAAGGTAATGCCATAAGACTATTAAGCTGTTAATTAGACAAGAAAGGTAAATTTACAGTAGCTTATATAAACGTTAGATCTTTTCGGAACTTGGTACCAATAACAAAAAAAGAGTTTTGGAGTAATATACCGTCCTCCATCGACTAATATCGGTAGTACATTAATTATGAGCTTAAAACTACGTCTAAGGGTAAAACACTTTGGAAAAGCATGTCTAAACTTGGTATAATTCAGGAAAAGACACCAAGCATTCCTGATAATTTAAAAAATATAGATCTAATACACAATCATTTTAATAATACAACATGAATAAACAAACCTGAAGACTTAACACAATAAATATTATACCAAAAATGTGTGTACAACAGATAGTTTCCAAGTAATGCCACTAAATAAAAATGAAGTACTTGATATAATAACTAAAATCAAATCGAAAGCTATTGGTGTAGATGGAATCTCAATAGATATGATTTTTTAAGTTATCCAACAATTTAGCCATATATCGTCCACTTAATCAATTATAGTTTTGCTCACTCAATCTTTCCAGATCAATGGAAGCAAGAAAAAATTATACAGATTCCTAAAAATAAATATCCAAATCACACATCTGACTTAAGACCAATCACGATTTTACCAACTCAATCAAAAATAATTGAAAAAATTATAGAACGCCAATTAACAGAATATTTAATAAAAATGAAATACACTCACCTCTACAATCGGATTTTATCGCAAATTATAGTTGCACTATTAAAAGTAACAGACGATATAAAGGATAAACTGGACGCGGGAAATTATGTCATGCTAATTCTACTTGATTACTCAAAAGCGTTTGATATTATTGATCATGATATATTAAGTGCTATATTCAAGTATATTGGTTTCAGCGTACAATCACTTAATTTTTTTCTAAGTTATTTTAGTAGCAAAAAAAAATTAATGCTTGATAAAAAATTGTCACATCCAAAACGTTTGCTATTGGTAATTCCACAAGGCGGTGTTTTAGGACCTTTGATATTGATCCATCTTAATTATACTCATTGATTTTACATTTTATTTCTTTTTCCGAATAAAGTTAAAGTTAATATGCACTTGACGCAAAAAAGAGAGATAATATAAAATCAATGAGATAGATTCGTGTGACGATAAATTTGACCTTAAAAAAATCGCCCTTATTGAAGTTTTACAAAAACAATTATGAATCAAGCTAGAAAGAAAATAAGAAATTAAAAAAAAAACAAAATAAAATTAAGGTACAAAAACAAAAATAACAGAATTAAAAAAATGCATTTTTGTATTTTGATGTCAAAATGTGTATGGAATAAAATAATAAAATTTTTCGTCGAACTGATTTAATGTTTAATGCTTGTCTGACACTATGCAATTTATTATATCAAACGTTGCACAGTTTATGAAAATATGGCATCCCATTGGCTGAATTTAAAACAGCAGCCAATAAAATGTCGCATATCAGTAAACTGTACATCTTTTGATACAACAAATTGCATAGTGTCAGACAGGCCTAAAACATCGGTTTAATTGTTTTATACAAAAAAAGTTTAAAAGAATTATATGCATAACATGTGTGTAAAAGGTTCTTATGGTGATTTTATTCAAAAAGTTAGCATTGAGCGTGGCTTTAAGATTTGGCCTTGAAAGTTCGTAATATTGAATTTTAACAACCAAATCCTTAAACTTTGTAGTAACACGCGAGCGCATTAGTCACAATGAAGATAAACACACATTACTTAAATATCATTAGTTCCTATCTTGCTTTGTTGATGTGATTTAAAACTACCACGTGTAAAAATGCAACACAAATTGGTGGCGTTCCATTAATTGATTCGATGCGTCAATTTCCTAATTTATGAAATACTAAAAAGGCACACAAGCGTCCTTTCACACGCGCATGCGTAAATCCTTAAATTTATATTTAAATTCGATGCATAAATTCATCGGGTCTATATCTAGTTATATCTAAGTTATATTTAATACAAAATTTATTACCCATGCTAAATCGTTTGGATAAATTCACCATTAGATCTAAGCTTTGCATGCGTTTTATAAGCATGTCATGAGATTTTGCTCAAAAACTTTTTCCATTTTTATCAAATTGGAGACTGCAGATATTTTATAATTTTTATTCAACATTTTAAATTTTTTTAAAACCGAGGTAATATTAACTTATTTATAAAACAGCTTCATAAATACACTGGTAACTCGAACAAAATGAAATAACGCAGTTATGTTACTACTGACATTTCAAATAACGCCTATTTATATCTCTATTGAATGGTTAATATTGAAGTGAAATTGAAAATAAGCAACCTTTCTAAAGGAAGGGTTCACTGAGCCTAGTTTTTAATGCTGTTTTAGATTATAATTTAGACAAATATTATGACATTCAGACGCTGCATGAATTTAAAATTAACTTGTAGTACCAAAAATCTCACTTTCACACTATTTAGAATACACATTTAACGATAAATTATTCTGAAAGTTTATTATTGCAAAACGCGGCACGATTCACATTTAAAATAATCCAGACTATAAACAAAACTAATTTATAACAATCCGTCGTTGTTTTGAAGGTGAAGGTGATGTTTATTTAAATTAAGAAAATATAATAAATTTGAATCCAAAACAAGGAAATTTGTACCAGTTCACATTGTGAGAATTTGAATTCTCATTTGTATAAATGCAAACTACATCATTAGGGGATAAAATCGTACCAGACTTTTATCGCTTGACCCACTTTACATTAATTAAAAATTATATTATAGTATAAAGTATAATGAAATAAGTTTTTATTAAAGTAATTATTTTTATGTTTAATCAAAATTTTATATAGTGAAAATGAAGTTTAAATGCTAACTGGTAATTGCTTTTGGCATAGAATTGCACAAATAAGATTGTTTTTAACAATAATAGTTTATTTGTAAAATTTAAAATATTACTTAGTGCTACATATTTATTTTACAGTCAAATTTTTATTTCTTCATGGCAATTTAAAAAATAAGAACAATATTCGAATAATATACAATCACGTATTTCCATGGAAATTATAAAATTGCAGATATAATGATTTTAAGCAGCCGCGAAACTAATGGGAAAACTCAAGTGAAACAATCGGCACAAACGAAGTTTTTAATGGATTGTGTGAAAGCAATAGAAGGTAATTATAGCTTTCAATAGATATTCAAGAAATTTGTAATAAATTTGTATTTCATTATAAAACTGTTTAAGAAGTAAAGATGCTTTAGTTTATCCTTTATCAATACAGAAAAACCGTTCAACGGTCGATCAAGACAGTAACCCGCTTGTGCAATATCGCTTCATGCTATAGCAAACATTATGCATGCACAGATTTAAATAAATAGGTACTGCGCGTTGTGAAGAAAACAAGATTGATCGGAACTAATTCGTTCAGTACGTGCAATTCGCATTATAATCAATTTATGCATTCATACAAAGCAAACAATAAAGAAAACATGTTAAAAACAAAAATATTAAATAAAAATAGTATTTAGTGTTTAACAATTTAGTTTACATGAAAATTATAGAATATATAACAACTTGCACACTAGAAAAATATAGAATCATTCATTTTTCTTATTTGCAATAAGATCATTTTTACCAATATATAAAATTTTATCAACAAAAATTAAACTATAACTAAAGTATTGTATTGTAATGTAAGGACAGTTTCGACCTCTACTATGTGGTACTTTATTATTAGAAATAAATAAAACAAAAATTGCTGTTTTTTAACCACAATAATTTTTGTGGTTGAAAAAATGTAATTTTTATTTTATTTATTTCGTATTATATTGTATTTATAACAAAAGATTTATTATATATTAGTTATGTAATAAATAAAAATACAAGTTTTCCTTTCTAAAAATAAAAATAAAGTTATTTTCAAGTAAACCAAAAGCGGAATTGTCAAAATATCTGTGGTAAAATCCGAAGATTATTTTAAAATTGAGTGTACATAAATTTAATGTAATAGTCTTATTATTAGAAAAATCGTATATAGAGTGAATCGGGAGGAACGGACCAAACTCAAACAGTTGTGCGTGTGAAAATAATGTGAAACAACTCAAATATTGTTCGATCCAATAAAGCTACTCACAGGGAAGCTCTTTGGGTCGACCATACCAGCAACTAAGAACAAAAATAAACTCGAACAACAAAGGGCCGTTTATTGATTCAACTTGAAACTTGATCGACAGCTGATAAAAAAAGCCTCCTTACTCAACTAACAAAATTTAAAAAAACATTAAAAATCGTTTCAGGGGCAAAAAATGCGGAAAATCTTGTAGATATAAATTTTATTTAATTTTTTTAATAAATTCTCAATCTCAACTTTTCGACGATTTTGCTCTATGTAATGGAACACTGCAGAATAGAGAAGGCTAGAGCAGCATTTAATAAGCTTAAAATAATGCTATGCAGTAGTGACCTGACATTACAACTAAAGGTCCGAATGGTTAGGTGTTATGTCTTCTCTGTTTTGTTGTAGGCGCCGAAGCATGGACGCTAAATGAGGCAACGGAGAGAAAGGTAGAGGCGTTTGAGCTCTGGGTGTATAGAAGGCTGCTACGCATTTCCTGGCGGGACCACATTACTAACGAGGTGGTATTGCAGATATAGATATAGATAATAGGCACGCAGAGACATGTACTGAGGACCGTAAAGGAAATAAA
>JARJEC010124045.1:0-13447 GCA_030264575.1 Tachinus sp. AB-2021
ATCTAATAGCCCGATAGAACGTGTTGCTATGTTCATCTTGGTAGTGACAAGAATATAATGAGTGACAGTGACAATATAAAGCACAAAATTTCACCAATTCCTGTAAAAAATGCACTTCGATGTTTCAAATCTATCATACCTTCCGCAACAAGATTTTAATTTTTTAACTTTCTTTCAGCATCTGCTACATTTTGCAACATTTTACAAGCAGTGCACAACAATGGATCTTGATATTTTCGAAAAAAATATGTTTATTGCCTCAACATTAATTACTTGATGTTTTATGTAGTTTTACATTATTTTCTAAAAACTTCTTCACATTTTAGTCAACATTAAGTTCAACACTAAAAATGTCATTTGAAAAACTTCTCAAAAATAACTTGCGATTTGTTATTTTTCCTCATTGTCATTTTACGACATTTCACGTAACTTAATGACGTAAAAATGACGTGAAAACTACCTCGCCAACAAAGTTTTATAAAAAATTTCCACCTATAAAATGTTTATTTTTATAATTAATCACCATTTATTGAAAATCTCAGAGCAACAAGGATATTAGCCACAATCAAAATTTATTGAGTAATGCTAACTAAAACTCAAATAAGAACACAAGAACAATCTGAACGTTTTAACTGCCTATTACGCGGATACTCCAATATTCACAGAACAAACATATATAAAAATTATAAAATTTTATTAACATATTTACAACTTATTTTAATTTAAACATTACAACTGTTTAAAATTTGAGAAGTGCCTAATAGCCCTAATAGAAGTCTTCAATTATAAACATACTATTAGATAACGTTTACATTTTAGAGTATTATGATGTGACTTATTTGCTACTGCATAATGATAACCCAGCAATCAAAGACATGTCATATTCACGTAATTTTTTTGTGATAGTTTACGTCATTACAACTTAAAACAAAAAACATGACGACAAGAAAACAAAATTATGTCAAAGACGTCACCTAAAAACGACAACTTAACGACGTGAAAATTACGTCAGTTATTGACGTAAAATAAACGTGTTAGTATATATTAAATATACTTTTATCAAAACTTTTAGCCAATAATGTGTTTATAATTAATCACCATTAATTATGAACAATCCAATAGATGACGTTTATATTTAAAAGTATTGTGATTTATTTTGTTGTTGCTTAATATTATAAATATCCAGGCCGACAACTTTTCTTTAAACTAATTCCACTTAAGACTGGCACAGAATATCCGAAGTTATCTCATCTTGGTTAACTTTATTATTAGTGAGGTTAGTTATGGCATATGATTTTTGAAATTGTATGGATTGTAATTATGTAGTGACATGTGTGCATAAGATAGTAGCAGTAGAGGCTCAAAAATGGCGCGCTGCATATCGTAGTTTGACATAAAACGTACGTCAACATAACGTCAAAAATATGAGGGCTTCAAAATGGGACAAAATACGTCATTATGACGTTATATTTATAACGTATAATTAAAATTACGTCAATTTGATGTTATGTTTGAGTGATATATCGTTATATTCACAAATATCGATAAACAATGACGTGAAGATGACGTCCCTGCTGGCTGGAAAATATCCAAGCCGAATTTTTTTCCATTTAACTAATTCTACATAAACTGGCACTGAATGTTCAAAGTTGTCTCATCTTAACTTAATTATTTGGTTAACTACTGCTAACAATAGCAATATTGCATCATCATCATTCTCAAACTAAACGCTATGCCCACCAAATGAGTGAGGTTAGTTTTGGCGCATGATTCGCGAAAATGTGTGGATTGTGATTGTGTGATGGCGTGTGCACAATATAGTAACTACAGAGGCTAATAAATCGTCGCACGGTGTTTTTTACGTCAATATGATGTGTTAAAAGTGACACAAAAAAACATCATTATGACGTCCAAAATAAAACATAATTTGTTTCACTAAAATGATATCTATTCATCTGCCAGCCGTTTGCGTCCACTGCTTGACATAAGCCTCCTCGAACTCTTTCCATGTAACTCGGTTCTTCGCTTTTTGCATCCAGTTTCGTGCAATTTTCTTGATGTCGTCGGACCATGATATATATCTATTAGACGAAATATATTGTTCATATAAAATTATATTTACGAATATCACTAAAAAATGACGTGACTCTGCTGGCTAGAATGTTGCTATTATTCTCTAACTCAACGCTATGCCCTTTCAAAATGAACAAG
Source organism: Tachinus sp. AB-2021 (assembly GCA_030264575.1). Classification (NCBI taxonomy): domain Eukaryota; kingdom Metazoa; phylum Arthropoda; class Insecta; order Coleoptera; family Staphylinidae; genus Tachinus; species Tachinus sp. AB-2021. The sequence continues at coordinate 2,212 of JARJEC010124045.1, forward strand.
GTTAGTGAAGGGCGGACTAGCCCTGAAATTTATATGTAAAAGACATGTGAATACAGCCCACAAATTAAACGCAACATTTTACATAACATACTAAACATCCGGTCCAATTTGTATACGGTATAAGTAGAATTTTCTGACGTTAGTTTGGTCGCATGATTTGCAAAAGGTGTGGATCGTGAGGTTTGACGTGAAAAGTACGTCAATATAACGTCTTAAAAAATGAAACATAGTGATAATAAGACGTCATTTATTGGACCAAAAATAACGACTATTAGACGTTATTTATTGGGCATATTTGTCTTTATAATCACAAATATCTCAAAAATAAGACGTAAATATGACATTATTCCACTGACTGGGACTTTGCAGAATTTCTACTCATATTACAATTTATGGCCACAATATACAACTATTAATGGACTTGATTTGCAATTCATTACATACTGGAGGAGTTGATTGGGCAGCATTGGTTAGATTTATTCTTCAAAAGTTCTTTTTAAGTTTTATAAGTATTTTTTTTGTAATAAATAGGTTGGTAAATTTGTACTTTAGCACTTTTCATAAATTACACAATAATTTTAAAACATTACAACGTACTCATCGTTGTTAGTTAAGTTAGTTGCGTATTTAATTACTTTTCTCTTGTAATTTTGCAGGACCTTGCAAAGCCTATGAAATTTGGACACTCTGTAAATAACGAAAATAGGGCAAAAACAAAATGAAATGAAATAATATGGAAGATAGTATATGACTAATAATGGTGCAAGAATATGCCTTCTTGAACTTTGCTGTCGGAAATATTGGAACAAATTTTGCTTCAAAGCCATTCTTCAACTAGAGAAATCTAGAAAATTGTTAGCCACAACGGCTCACCGATATTCAGGTGAACCAATGTTCAATTTTTCGCGCCATAAAAGCGGAGGAGGCATACTTCTAGACAAATTTAAGAAAAAAGAAAGTTTTATTTTTATTCTCGATGATTCAAGTATAAAAACGTTTTAATAAAACTTTGAGATAATTTTCCCATAGCAGCTGGTTTCCTGCTTCCCGTCTGAAATAAATTAGATAATTTCGATTAAAACATTTTTTCAATTCTTATATTTTTTTAAATGAGTCAAACTCAATGCGATGTATGACTAAATCATAAAGTAAATAAATAAAATACAGCTACAAAATTATTGATAATATCCATAAAATTTCAAAACAAAATATCCAGTCATTGTTATTATGATGATTTCAAAATAAATATGTTTGCTTATCTACAACGAATTCGTTGAATAATCAGTTCGATGCCCTTGAAGGGCAGCCCCCCTGAGCGCAGCTAAGATGAAAATCAATAAAGCCAGCTTGGAAATTGCCATTTAATGGATTTGGAATTTATCAATTTATTCTTTTCATTTCAACCTAGTGTTAGTCATATGATTTTTACCTGGATGGAATTAGTTAAATTGTCTTCAGGTAGACACATTAGGGTTAATAATAATGGCGTCTGCAATGTATTATTATTTGCAGGGGTATTAATACCAATTATGATGAATTTTAATCAATTATTTCAACATTGTAATTGATTAAAATCATTTTATTGAGTATTGGAGTGCTGTTGAGAATTTTATATATTTGGCAAACGTAGATTTTGTATTTGGCGCCTAAATGGTGGCGCTAGTTTATGTCTGAGGCGCATGCGTTGAGTATTGGGTTTCCGGAAAATGCTTTGCATTGATTGGTTGAAAGCAGCGACGCTACTAAAACCCCCCCAGAATTCACTTCGCTTACTTTCCGGGAGCCTCTTCTCTTTGTGCAGTTGCCTGGAGTGGACGTTAGTGTAACAGTCTTTAATTTTAAATTATTATAAAAAAAAACTGAAAGTATTTTGTACAAATTAAAATATTATGGCAAATAGTCAAGACGCTAATATGGAAAACGGTGAAGATTTCTCCCAAGACGTAAACACAGATCAAAATTTCGTACAGGAAGATCAAATGAATGGACAAAACGGCGGCGGTGACGCTCCCCCGGCAGATAGTGGAAGCGCCGATGCTCCAGGCCGGGATGATGACAGGTAAGATGTTTTTCATTATTGCAAAGCAAATTCACAATTTGCTTCCTTTATGTTCCAACACACGCCTAGATTTTAATATATTATTGATAAAAATGCCGGCTATACAAATTTCTAAATCCAGTTCCATCACTGAATTTACTGTAAATTTAATAAACACGATATGAAATTTGCAATAAACCAGATCGGTACGAAACGATATTTGTGATATTTTTGTTGTAATTATTAGTAGCTTGCCGATATTATCATATTAACAGCGTTTTGAAGAAAATGGCGTCCCAAGCCAAGCGGTTCATTTTGTATCTTGTATTTCTATTAGAGCCCTTTGTGCAAGTCACCCGGTGATTTTCATATTACATTTAATTTTCATATAAATAAATTCATAAAATGCATTATTGGAAGTGATTCAATTAATCAATAAAGCTGCATTGGACGCCGCCAAGATGGCCGGCCCAAGCCAAGCCAACGCCGGCTATTTATAGATCCAAACACAATGCAAGTGATTCAATTTTTATTAAGCAAAATTGTTTCTAATAGTTTTCAGCATCATTTTAATCTTTTTATAATATAAACAATAAAACAAAATTATGTAATGTACAGTAAATGCTTATTATCCGGTACGATTTGATAATATTGATTTCACATTTAAAAACAAAAAAATGCCGTTTAATCGAAGCCTTTGCTGTATAATAAAAATTTTCAGGTAACAGATCATCGGAAGTCTTCATTATTTTTTATTATTATGATTAATTATAAGATTTGCTTTAATAATATTTTAATCATCGGCTAACGAATTCAAATCACTTGCATTGTGATTTAAAACGTTACGCGTTGTTAGACAATTTTGCCAGGTTACTTGCACGATTTCAATTGTAGAATTATTTGTAAATAAAGATATTTTTCAATTTCAGCCAAGTATCGAATTATATTTTTTTGTTATTTTCAGTGAATATATATTTTGTAGTTTAAATAATCGTGTAAACTATTTTGTATTTTTATTTTTTTGGGCATTTAGATGAAATGGGATTTTTCATTGGAGGGATGATTAAAGGGCGCCATTTTTATGATATTATTTGTTTACGATTTTTGTATTTAAAAGTTGTTTCAATATTTGATTGTATGCAACCCAAATAATGCGGATAATGTTTGTGAGGAATGTGAGTGGGACATATGAGACTATTGTTCTTTATGATCTCGATTGCCCGAAGAAAAAAAAGGCTGTGGACTTACGAACGTGTTAATACCAACCAGAAGATTTTCTCTAATGTTTAAAATGCATAATGCTACTTATTACATTATTTAAATCTTTGTGTCGCTCTTGGAATTTTCTGATGCACTTTTGGCAGACACTGATTCTAATGGAAAATCTTGAAACCGGCAACAAGCCAAAACAAAATTATGTTTTTAAATTTTGCACAAGATTAGGTTAAAACTTTTGCTGCGGGAGCTGTATATATTCGTAACAAATATATAGCACTAATGCAGGGCCCAGATCAATTCTGAAAGGCAGAATGGGCTTTTGAATATTTACAGAAGTGAAATGGTTTTTTTGTTCGGTTTTTGTTCCAACAGCGGTTCCAGTTCGAGACTATCATTTTAATTCGGTCCTCACAAATTGATATAAAAAACAAGCTTCCAATTCTTTACTCAGCACCTGCAACAAAAGTAAATCATAACGATGCACAAATCCAAGTGATTTTTGATTTCATCGGTTCGGTTTCTTTTAAAAACCTTGGTCATAACCTGGGCTGGAAAAAAGAGGCTGCGAATGCTGCAACGTCCTAAGATATTCATTGAAAAAGTTAAAAAAAGATACATTAAATGTAAATAAATAATAGTTGTGGAGCAGCTTAATCGGTACTAAATCAGTCTCCTTAGGTTGAACTCTCTACCAAAGGTAGAATAATAAAATAAACAAAATAATCCTCTTTCAAAAATAGATTTAAAAAATTGTTTTTGCAAATTAAAATAAAGCGATTTGGGTTGCTTATAGTCATTGTATGAAACTAAATATTTGTTGCGGACTTTGTTCAGTCCAAATTGATTGTATGTAGTATTTAGACTTGACTTCTCTTTACTTTTAACTATTTTCATATTTCCATAATAAAACTATGTTTATTCGATTGTTGCGATTATTTTGGGGAAAATACTTCGGATCCTTGGATTTCACTATACTTAAGAATTAAGTTTGCCTCCGGAAAAATAAGTCAACGCTCGATCGATAGGAAGAAACTCGGACTTTAATATTCTTTCCAGCGAAAAATACTGAACAATAAATGTCCAAAATAATAATCAAAAAACTCCCCCTGATTTTCAAATTGAGTATTAAAAACCCGAATGACTGGGCGGTGTAGGCTGGCAGGGTTAATAAGCGATGTCTATACATTAACCAGGCTTCCTTTCCTCCAGGTGTATGCTGATACCATAAAAAAAGGGATGACGAGTGGAGAGGACATGGACTTCAGGCACCCATGGTATTTATCCTTGGGCACCTTCTACTGCCAAACCTAGTAACACCTATAGTTACATTAAGAACAAATAAACATATAAAACTTGGGCATTCAAGCCATTATATTATAAAATCTTTTTTTCTAAAAATGTCTTATATTTTTACTTATATATCTTTAGAAACTATTAAAATTGTAACTTGTAAAATTTTTGCAGATCACTTTTAAACTTACAGATTCTCATTCAAAGATTGCAGATCCATTTGATTGAACTAGGATCAAGTTCATTTTGTTTGCTGTTGCTATTATCTTTTTTATTATTTTTTTGTAATTCCTTGTATTAAAATAGTAATTTGTTACTTATATTAATCTCAAGCATTATCTCAAACCAATCAATTAATGCTTAAAATTATCATTAAGCGTTTGAATTGCGTCATTCTAATTTGCGTTATTTTTGTCCACAGAAAATTATTTGTTGGAGGGTTAAGCTGGGAAACGACAGATAGTAAGTTTTCCTAAAGTTTCCAAAAAGAATTTTTATTATTCTTTTTTATGTATTTTGCTAATTTTGATATTATTTTTGTAGAGGAACTGAGAGAACATTTTGGCAAATACGGAGAAATAGAAAGCATCAATGTTAAAACAGACCCAAACACTGGAAGATCTCGTGGTTTTGCATTCATTGTTTTTAATAATGCTGAAGCAATTGACAAAGTTGTTGCTGCTGGCGATCATATCATTAACAACAAAAAGGTTGACCCAAAGAAAGCCAAGGCCCGGCATGGTAAAATATTCGTAGGTGGATTAACGAATGAATTGAGCGATGATGATATCAAAAATTACTTCACACAGTTTGGAACTGTAAGTTGAAAATTATTTAAATTCTCTGTTTGTTTTATAATGATTTTTTTGTTTGTAACTTACAGATTGTAGAAGTTGAAATGCCATTCGACAAAACGAAGAATCAAAGGAAAGGATTCTGTTTCATCACATTCGAATCTGAACAAGTAGTCAACGAACTTTTAAAGACCCCTAAACAAACCATTAACGATAAAGAAGTAAGTGATCTTTTTATTTTATTTTTTTGTCTCTTATGTGTTAATAATTTTTGTAAAATAAGATGCCGTGTTAGTTAAATACAACTCTCATGTGCTTTGCGACCTTACATTTATTGTGGAAAATGGTAGCAGGGCCGAAACATTCTATTCACAAATTATTCAAAAAAAATTATCTATTATATAAATCTACAATATTTGATCAACTTAACTATTTTATATTTTAACCATACTAATTTTACCAAATTTTATTTGATTAAATTATTTGTGGAAAGGAGCATATATTATTATGGCCTATTAGTGGAGGTGAAACAAATTAAATTTGTTTTTAATAATATATTATGTTCTGTTACAAACGTGATATTACTTGTTAGTAATTAATGCACGTATTTCTATAACGAATGGTTTGAACCGGTTTTTAGCTGCACTCTTAGTGCGGGCATCTTTATAATATTTGAACTTATAACAAATGCCTTCCACAAAAATTTGTGGTTTTTTTTAAACCAGTGTTTTCCAAACTTTTTGTACGCAGCACAATCTGTAAATAAAGAACATCAGGTGGTAAATACAAATTAAGTTTTGGATTATAAAGTATTTCCTTCATTCATTGCAAAAGATAATAAAGTTTACAAGAGAGTTGCACAATTCATACTTACAAAAACAATAATTTAAATGTAGTTATTGTTACAAAAATGATATAAAATATCACAACGAAGGGTTTACGACTCTTGCAACACCTTCTATGTAATTATGTCACACTGGTTTAAACTATTATATGGAAAAATGAATTGAATTAAAAGTTTGTAATAAATGCAATATTTAAAAAAATCTGTTGAGTGAGCCCCGTTGTACTCGCATAGAATTTGTAAACAATGTAAACATACATGCAAAAACTACTCACTGGGTGACGTCACTGTGTAATGGTCAATTCCCAAATAAACTCCAGCCACAGAGTGGTAGGATAGATGTTTGCACATAAAAAACTGAAACACAGTGATAAAACTGGTTCAGATCACTTAGTTTGGTTCAAAAATGGTTTTTAATTTTTCAATATACTGTTCGGTTTCACAGCGTTGGGTCCAGTTGGGTCCTATATATCAAATCTCTGAAACTAAGGAAAATTTGCAAAATGTTATTCTTAATTTTTTGTTTAGAATTTGACATAAAATACGACATTTCATATTTACCATTTATTATGAACCGTTCTGTGTATCAATATGAATTTACAGAGAATATGGTCGTGACGTTTCAAGATATAGTTGACAGTCCTAACCCACGGGCATGTATGTTGAAAACATCGTAACGTGTTTCATACTGCATTATTTCAAAAGGGTTTATCTGAGGGTGGTGTTTTTTTTTACTTGACAAGTTACATACATGCATCATGATACATATAAAAATATTTTTTCCAATTGTAGCGCTTGGCTGTGCAATAAATTGTATATCACACTTATATGATGCACAGTACGGAACGGAACAAGTTGACATTTCTTCAGCAGTCAAAATGATGTTAGCCATTGCTAATTTTTGGCAATAAAAATTTAACATTGACTATATAAAATATTGACAATTAAACAACAGTAAATTCTACTCAAAATCGTTTTTGTAAGCATTGATGCTTAAATCTACACTTAACCCTTTCATTATAAGAATTGTTTATGTCCATAACAAATAATAATGATAAAAGTGCAGTAACCCCAATCAGACAGTTTAAGTGGAACTAAGTCACTTGCCCTTATTTTATTTAATTGACTGACGATGATAGAATACACATTGTAATAGTTAGTAATAAGTATCGGTAAAATCAAACGGTCCAATAGGGCATATTGTTGGTCTTAAGATAAAATCATAATTTGGGAATATTGAATAATAATAATTATAATATAAAAAAACCTGGCTTTCAAAAATCATATTGATGCATACAATCTAATTAAACATCTCGTTTTGTCTCAAACCCGACAACAATTCAATAAACCACTTGTGGCTGTGCAAATTTGGGCTGAACACTGAATATTCAACTGGAATGATATCGAATGCAGTGTTGTAAAAAACGAGCTTCACTGTTAGATGTCTTCTTATGATACATCCACCTCTTGCTCTGACGCAGTGTGTCTGTAGCGCACAGCTATAGCAAGGGATGGTTACACTGTATGCAGCGTGGTTTTATAACATGCTTAGATCATTCGCAAACATGTTGCTGACTTGCTCTATAACTTTGTAATACTTTAACAATGTGGCTTGAGACTTGTATGAAAGCTATGGTGAACTTCTCGTTATTGTTCAATGTTAATAATATAAATGGACCAATCTGAGTTCCATTAATTTGATCAACATTCAAAACATTACATTTGTTTAAAATAAAAGGTGATATTAACTGTTGTTTCTTTGTTTTAAAGGTAGATGTTAAGAAAGCCACACCAAAACCTGACGCAATGGGAAATATGCGAGGTGGTGGTCGTATGATGCGTGGCGGTGGACGTGGTGGTCGCGGCAGAGGAGGAAACTATGGTGGTAACCAGAACTGGGGCAACCAAGGATATGGAACATACGGTGGATATGGCCAGGGTTACGGAGGGGGCTATGACGGATATGGGGGTGGGTATGACTACTATGGAGGTGGATATGGAGGTTATGGAGGCTACGACTACTCAAGCTATGGCAATTATGGTAAATACTCTAACAGGCATTAAGATACCTAGTAGCGTTGGCGTTCAGTAGGACATTTGTGTGATAAAATATAAAGACACTAGTGAGTGCTGCCATCTGCCGTTACTGCATGCCAACGTAGTTTGTTAATTAAGCCAACAGCAGAGTATTTGCACATACAATATACATATTGAAATATTTTAAAAAACAAACTTGTTTTGTTCCTATATGATACTATATTATTTTTGCATGTTGACCTTTATATGGAAATACATTGTGAAATATCTAAGGCTTGAATAAAGCATTTGTTGAAACCAATTTCATAATGTGTTTTCCATTCATTTTATACCTTCAACAACAACCCTCGGCATGACAGTTTATTTTACTTAAATTTTTTTTTGTTCTAACTCGATTCTTCCAAATGACGCTTTGAGTTGATTTTTCTTCTTTTGAGTAAAATTTTAATTTTTAAATCCTAACATTATTTTGTTGTGCGGATGCAGATTATGGCTACGGTAACTATGATGGCGGCTATGGAGGTGGACGCAGTGGCAATCGCGGCAAAGGTATAGATTCAGTCTTTACAAAATGTGCTCGTGGTTGATTATTTTATTTTATTTTGACCTACAATTTATTTTTACCTCTAGATTAGATAAAGCAAGTCACTCAATCCAAAAAAAAATATTTTTACATGGTACTCAAAAAATTTATTGCGCGAGATATGTTCATCCATATTTAAAAATATCCACTTCTAATAGTTTTTTTTGTGTGATTCTGTGTGCCTACTTGAAACTAATCGGTGACTTAATATTTTATAATTGTTTTTAATTTTGCAGGATCTGGTGGCGGTGGCGGCGGTTACACTGGTGGCAAGCAACGCGGAGGAGGTGGCGGCGGACGCAACCAAAGGCATCAACCCTATTAAATTTTGTGATCAGTACTTGGTAAATATATCATTTATATAAAAAGTATTAAATTATCATCGTTACAGCGGTCCCATCAATCCTAAACTATCAATCTCATTTTGACATTTCAGTTTCAAAGTTTTCGCTACTTTAACACTAAAGTCTCAAAATATATATTTAGGCTTGGGACCACTGTATATTACGCAGATTTCCTTTGTCTCACTCAATTTCTCACGCAATTCAATACATTGGACAATTCAGGCCTACGTCCACCTGGATTTTATGTTCACTCTAATAACACGCTCTGGACATTTTATAACAAAACATTTCAAAATTACCGAACACAAACAATCAAAACATGGGAAATCTGTAATTAAATGAAAAACTTTGATCTAATTACCATCTCTGATGACACTTAATATAATAATAAAATATAATATAGATTCCCAAACAAATCTGATTGTAATCAATTTTGTTCCAGAAATCATCATTTTTCAGTTCAAACTCAATAGGTTTAAATAAGTCATTCCATTTGCATCAAAATATCAAATTTATATTACCCAGTTGTAATATAGCATTATTTATATTTAACACAAGAAAAGTCATTTAAAATCCCTTTTATGTTTCTACCAGCTAAGAAGAATGTCTTTTATTTTTTGATATTTTAATTCTCATTAATCATGAACACGACTTTTAGTATCTTCCTGTATTAATTTTTAATATTATGTAATGACTAGTTGTAAGTATTTGTATTGTACAAGTGCAAAGTGGGCTTTGTACTTCTTCCGTGTTTATTAAAATATTTGTGTATATATTTTTTGTGTGTTTTCCTTTAATTGTATTCTTTTTTTGTAATTCTCAAATACAAACAAATAAATATTTAAAAAATAAATAATAAATAAAAACCATAAATACCAAGCAATTTTAATTCTACAATCCAAAAATAAAAAGTAAGTTTATTATTAAAAGCAATCAATCTGCATCATTTTAATCTTATTATTTTTACACAGATTGTGCTGCCTTGTCATTCTATTATTTGGCCCATTTAAATGTAAGTTAACATTTTTCGTAAATAGAAAATTAAAGTAAATTCAAAAATACATGATGAAATAAATTTTCCAGTTCTGCTTCTGACTGCTTTGATGTTATTTACCGGCCTGATTTCAATAATTAATCTGATAAATACTGGTTTTATTTTAATTAACTCCATTCTAAACCTAATTTTCTTCATTCCAGATACTATTCAATGTGTATTCATCAATCTTATTTATTTAAATGGTAAGTTTTATTCTTGATCTAAATTCTTTATTTTTATTCAATTAAATGATGAAATAAATTTTCCAGTTCTGCTTCTGACTGCTTTGATGTTATTTACCAGCCTGATTTCAATAATTGATCTGATAAATACTGGTTTTATTTTAATTAACTCCATTCTAAACCTAATTTTCTTCATTCCAGATACCATTCAATGTGTATTCATCAATCTTATTTATTTAAATGGTAAGTTTTATTCTTGCTCTAGATTCTCTATTTTTATTCAATTAAACGTTGAAATAAATTTTCCAGTTCTGCTTCTGATAGCTTTGATGTTTTTTAAAGAAATTTTTAATTTCAATAGTTATTTCTTTCAGATTTTAATTTATTTTTTTGTTGCAGATCTCATTTTTATTTTGCGCAGTATGCACTTCTCTTCAGTCAGTACAAGGAGAAATAAATGTATTTTTATGCAAAATGTGCAATAAATACTTAAAACATTTACCTTTTTTCAATGGCATTTTTTAAATTTCTGTTTGGGCTCCTTTATTTTTATAGATAGGTAATTGGTAAGTTTTGGTTGGATCCTTATTTTCAATTACAGAAATATTTTTAACAATTTTAAAACGGTCTTAAGTTCTTTTCTGGTCTGATACTTTTTATCGCGCAAATTTTGGTGTACTTTATATTTCAGTTATTGCTCATTGTTTTTCATGTTGGGATAATGCCAGTTTATATTTTTTCCACTTTCGTTGTTTTAGTCAAGCAAATGCGTGTTAAAATATGAATTCAAATCATATGTGTGAAAAAGTGTATATTGGGTTGCTCACACAGTTGCTAATAATACGATCATAACCGTATTTTTTAACTAAA
>JARJEC010124057.1:0-10126 GCA_030264575.1 Tachinus sp. AB-2021
GCATTTCTTCCATCGTTATAGATTTAACGATTGCTGCTTCTCGACTAGGGCAAACTAAAACACGATCACCGACACTTAAGCAACCTGTTTCAACACGCCCCGAGACGCAAAAGCCAGATCCGGTGCCCTATAATATTAACGTTGTAAAATTATTAACATATTATATAGTTTCACAGAAATGAGAAGAAAAATGCTGACCAATCAGATTTTAGAGTGTCAGTGAGAGTGGTACAAGATTATGACTGTTATGTTATTGGGGCAATAACATAAGTAATAACATTATAAAAAGTTGATTTATTTATTTATTAATAACATTATGTCTATATCTCTGAGATGTGCAAACACTGGCAATCTTAACATTGCATTTTGTCCCGGAGTGCACCTGCTACCTTTTTTCCTCCACTTTTGGTTTTTAATACAAATATTTAAGTTGGGTTCTTCTCATTTCTGTCAATCTGTATGAGTAATATTGTCAAATGTGACAATAATATTAATATTTTAAATCTATTACAATAAAATTTCTAATTGTAGAAAACTCCCATAACAGAACAATTTTGCATGCATTTCATCTATTTCATATGTAAAGATGCTACTTTAAAGAGAACTCTCTAATAAGCAATTTTTGACTAAAGTTTCTTTGTTTCTTAGAGAACTTTTATTTATTTTAAGAAAAATTTCTCCGGTTGAATTAAGTATACAGGGTGTCCAAACTTATCCGTTCACCATTGCTAACTTTATTATTATTAAAGTTACAACATTGGTTAAAACAGAAAAACAATTGAATAATTATTTATTGGATATTCACAAAAATAAGATTTTTTAGTGGAACACTAGATGTCAACACATTTTAAAAACAAATAGAATTATGACCAGAAAATTGTAAATGCTTCTTAATTAAATTATATATATATATATTATATTATTTTAACCTAAAAAAAAAAAACAAAGAGGTGTCTTCCCAAACTGTATACTTTCATTATAAAATTAATTAGTTTGACAACAATACTAAAAATGTTACAACATACTTCAAATGCATTTTGGAATGTATTAATTTTTAATTAAAGACATTTAAAATTTATTTTTAAAATCTCAACTTACCTTGAACACATCATTGATTGATAGTCTGAATGGTTTTGAAATTGGTCTTTCTGGTGATTTAAAATTATCAATTACTTCAAGTAATGTTGGTCCAGTGTACCAGCTAATCATTTCATTTTCTGTGGATTTTTCAGCTAAATTTTGACCAGATAATCCACTGCAAGGAACAAATGTAACATCTGCATCTCTAAATCCTGCTTGTTTCAAGAACATTCTCAATTTATCTTTAATCTCATCAAACCTTTCGTTTGACCAAGAAACCGTATCTAATTTATTAATTGCTACCGCTAATTGAGTCACCCCAAGTGATCTTACAAGTAAAGCATGCTCTCTTGTTTGTCCTCCAAATTCAAAACCTGTTTCAAATTCACCTCTTGTAGCGTCAACAACTAAAAGAGCAACATCTGCCTGTCCTGCTCCTGATATCATATTTGGTATAAAATCTTTATGTCCTGGGGCATCAAGTAAAGTCACCTAGTGTAATATTAAAGATTAAAAAATATAAGTTATGCTAAATAATACATATGTAGCCATATTATATCAAACAATTCAATTCAGATTGGTTTTTCAATCAATTAATTCAATCAACATCAAATCAATCAACTGGGAATTTTTTTATCCATGTTTCAATATATATCACACTGTATAATTGTTTATCTAAATGTTCAAAATGCTTTTATTAGAAAAAGTTTGACATTTTAAAATCATAAATGAAATTTTTTTTAATTTTATTTTTAGAATTAATACCTAATCATAACAAATATACAGCATTTATTATTCAAATGTTTTAGAAAAATGGTTAAAGATTCAATAAAAATCTGTTAAATATGGTGACTGCTAGTATTTAAAATAATAATCGAATCAATCAACATATGTATTTTTCAGCCTAGCATTGTATAATTTAAAAATTTATTTTAGTTGTTTTTAGAAAAAAAACTTTGCAACTACAGAGTCAACAAAATGACAAACTTGATTTTTGTTCAATTTTAGAACATTTTAAAATTCTGCTGTTTTAAAATTTCTGGAAAAATTGAATATAAACTTAAAGAGTCAAATACACAAGCAATTAAAGCTAGTCCAGTATCTGAGAGTAGTTCCAAATAAATTGCGTAGTGTAAACAATCAGAGAGTAATTTCGGATAGTGTAAACATTCTAAGATATGGACTTGCGATGGTTATACTATCACACTAGACTCTGGGCATTTTTTTAACATAGCAAGTGAAATTTGACATAAATTTCATTACTTGGTCTGAAATCACCAATGCCAATAATAGGTAAAGAAATTTATCTGCCGAGTCAATGAGGCATTTAATGCATCAAATTGGTGAATATTGTGATAATCAATCACTTAAATTTAGGCAAATTTTATGCTTTAAGATATAAATAAATATACTTTTCATTACCATTTTAGTTTTAGTTTCAAAAACTGATCTGCCTACATCCATTGTGATTCCTCTATTACGTTCTTCTCCAGTTTCATCTAACACCCATGCATACATAAAACTTTGTTTTCCTAATTTTCTACTTTCTTGTTCGTATTTGTGCATAGTTTTTTGGTGAACCTACGATATAATATATTAAATTAAATTTAAATCAATTGCTTTATTTTGTACCTGTCCCAGTGCGCATAACATATGCCCCATAAGTGTACTTTTACCGGCATCTACATGTCCAATAACGACCATATACAAATGCTCTTTTCCATCTCCACGCTCTTTTTTGTATTGTGCAACTGCATCGACTTTGGTTTCTTTTTTTAAAATAGATCGATTTAAATCTTCCAATAAATTTTCTGTGGGAATGGGTGTACCTCTTCCAGAAGCAGGCGATTGCGAGCGAGGAGTGTTGCTCAAACGACTTGTATCTTTTTGAGTTACATCAAATCCTTTTGTAATATTTTTCATCTTTCCACCAGATGACATAACTTTGATACTTGGTACTTCTAAATCCATTTGAGCTGTTTGGTGAGTCGGTGTTGGTATCGATACTTTTTCAAAATAAAGCATTTTATTGATTTATATTAATTATTATTATTAGTTTTTAGTATAATAAAATATGTATATAGATTATTTTATGTTTTTCTTAAACCCTCCTTTTATATAAATTAGTTTAGTTTTATTATTAAAAATTAGTCCATTATTATTTAATAAGTTTAAATACAGAATATACATTTTATAAATTATACTGTAAGAATGTGTAAGATAGCATCTGTTTTTAAATTTATTTAGAGATTTATTGCTTATTGGAATTATTAATTTACGCAGCTCCAGGTGCAGATGGTGCTTATTAAACAAACTATTAATCTCACTATAAATTAATCTATTAAAGCGACTGATGTCAAATTAGAATGCTAATTAGATGCGAGTCTCAATATTTCATTTCAATAGGTATGATTTTGTTAACCTTTCATTGCATAGTGTATCAAATCTAGGGCGTCATATCAAAAGGACGTAAGCGCAATGGTAAAACATTAAGTTTACGCCCTTCTGATATCACGCCCTCAATATATTATAATCATTTCCAAAGTCCCATTAAACTAAATTGAATTTGAACTATTCTTATATCTCGCTAAAAATACCAACAGCTGATGTAAAGCATTGTATCCAACTTTATTTTTATGTTTAGTTTTCAATTATCAGTTTTAAAAAATATTTAGTTTATACTTTTTTTATTCTTACAAATAAATGAAAAAAAATTTTTGTTCTATGGTTATAAAAATTGACGATCAATATATTTTTGTGATTTGATTCAAAATAAAAAATAAAAAGTATTCAGGGTAGAAAGATTAATTGGCAAATAAGCGTCAAATAACTTTGTAGATCATGCTTAAAGAAAACAAAAATCCTAATCTTCTTTGAAAAAAAAAGCTTAGAAAAGTGTGTATGCCATACAGGGATAGCAACAATGATTAAGGATTTTTAAATTCAATGTATTAAACAATTTCATTTTCAATAATTAAACAACAATTTCAAAACGCTTACACAAGCCCAAGATGCATTTATATTAATGGCACATTATTGTAGTGGAACACTAATTTATTTGTTATAAAATTTAATGTGCAATAAATGTTTTGTTTATTTTTAATAATATATATCCCGCTATTAATTTATATTTGTTCCACCTATGAAAAAACCCCGTTTAACAAATGTTCATTTTTACGTATTACCACAAGTGCATACTTGGTTGTCTATTAACCAATCCTTAATCATTGTTACTATTCCTGTATAACCGCTCATTCAGCTGCATTTACAAGTCTTGCATATAATTCGACTTTTCTAAGCTTATTTTTATTTCTATGTTTGCAACTAAAACAGCTGCTTAAATCAGCATAATACAGCACAGCATGTAAGTCAAACTGAGAGATTATCATTTGACGTGTTCATTACGTTGTCTACATTATAATTAGAATTTTATTAGAAATGTTACAATTTTTAATAACTAGAATCAAAATATCAAGAATGAGAATTATGTGTTAATTTTACTTAATAACTCAAACAGAACATATATTAAAAAGAAAAACTTTAAATATATAAAATATTTGGCGCCACCCTTGATAAGTCGAATTCTGGAAGAATCCTCTACTATGATCTACGTGTTTTTTACCACTTAAGTTCGTATCTATGCTATATTAGTGTTGTGAAAAAAATATACTATTTGTATTTATTTAGTGTCACATTATTTTTATTGCTGTCAATATATCTTACTTACTTAAGTACTTTAAAAACGTTATCTATTGATGAAAAATTTAGACTTATAAAAGAAGTGAAAAGTATGATATAAGTACTATGAATTATGATATTCCAGCAAATACAATGTCTATTATGTATTTAAAAAAATAAGCAAACAGTTATCACTGCAATCGACAGTGGTAGAGCAAGTGGGAGTGCCAAGAGGCTAAAAAACTAAGTTAAGCAAATTTTAAAATGGTTTAAATAGGCAAGAGGGCAGGTTTTACCTATATCTGGAGCAAGCAGGATTAAAATTTATCAAACTTGCTTTTACAACTAAATATAACATCAAAGTAACATACATACATACATACATACATATATGTAGCACATCTTTAGACAAATACATACATACATTTTTTATGGCATGACATGGTTTAAGTTATCGAAGTTGAAGACTGTATTTTCTATATTTGCGGCTATAAATGGCATAGTGGACTAATTGTTTGACATTTGAATGTGGGTTGATTTTGCACAGGTAAAATGCTATCATCTAATAATAGTAAACTAAATGTTGTTTGGTCCAGTTTGCAGCTTATAGATACATACACTTAGAACATATTAAAATCTGCAATTAACAATGAAAACGTTTTCATCAATTTTCAATAAACCTTCTAACTTTTATTATATTAAAAATTATAGCAAATTTGTAAATAAAATAGGTAATTAAAACAATATTTGTACTGACATAACTTTTATACTTGCATTTTACAAACTGATCCCGGACAAGTTCTGAATTATTTCGTTCGGGTCTGCAAGAAATCGAACCAGTACAAAATAATTTCCGATCCAATTCGCAATAAAAATCCGAACTTTTGGTACCTTACAGACAGGAACTGATTAGACTGATTCCAAACATTTGGCGAGTGTGATGGAACAACTGACTATTAGTTCAAAATTAGTCAGAGTTGCGTTGAAACAGAAAATCCGTTCTCAAACTGGTTCGGAACCTGTTCTGGAGTTTGTAGGAACAAAGCTATAATGAAACTTTGAAAACCTGATGAGGCCAGAAAAACAATTTCTCGGCATTCAGAAATTGAGATTTTCGTTTTGAAATACTCTACAAAGCTACATAGCAACTATTATCCCACATCTGTATTTGTGTCATTTAAAATTCTAAAGATGCCGTCATTTCCAAAAGAAGCAAAAGTAGCAGCAACCTCATAAATATCATAATTAAGTGCAGGTTTTGAAACAGCATAAAATCTATATGCTCTTGATAATAGATTGACAAAACTTAGATATCTATAAATGATGACATCGTGGCAATCACAAGAACAGTAACCAAACTTACAACTACTTAAAACTGAGATGATATTGCAAAAATATTTTAGGAACACCTACAATTTATTGTTAACTGCTAAAATTACTAAACAATTTATACAACTATAATATGAATACTTACTTTATAGCTTTTATAATTAACAGAATTGTAAAAATATCATTTAGAACAAAATACAAGTAATATAATATACACAATCAGTGATTCACCAAAGCTGTAATTAATCTTGAATGTTCAGCGCAACAACAGCGTCTTGAGAAAGCACACGATCGGTAAAAATCGGAAATCCCCGATTATTCTAAAATATCTGAAAGTAAAGATAGTGCAAGACTTAAAATAAAAGTTTCTTAGTTACTGGTTTCCTAAATAAGAACCGTCTGTGAAATATTGCAATTTCCAGCCACTTTAAAAGATCGAAAATATTACAGAAAAAATCCTGCAGTAATTTTTCTTATGTTGAAATTCAATAAGTAAGAAAAATAGTATGCTACCAAAATAAAACTTACATAGAATAATTATATCCATTTAAGTTTACGTTAACACAAATTCATTGCTTTTTTATGATTTTATCTAAAAACCGATAAAAGACGGTTCCAACAAGTAAAAACCATTCGGTACTGTAGTGTTTTTATTCGGTTCTCATTTCATATGTTAATTTCAATTTTACAATGATAAGGGATCCAGTCAATCTTTTTTAAATTAATATGATATGTTTATATCACATATGCAAATACAAACATGGATTTAGTCACAAGGTCTGACAGATCTCGTAAATCCACACTGTTTCACTAATATATGCAGTAATAACATGACATGATATAATTAAATATTGAAAATAAAATTGTTAGTTAACAAAAAACTAAATTTTTTGCAAGAGAATAAATTGAAGCAACGATGTAATGTAAATCAGTAATTAGTGCATCAGAGCATTCTTTGGAGAAATGTAAAATCTTACAACTTTGAGGAAACAATATTGACAACTAAAAATTACTTAAAGAATTTTATTGGTGTTTTTAAAACTGACCTGTGGATGATGCAACTGAAATCTCATTTAAGCAAACATTGACATTGCCATTGATTTTGTCGGCTTAAAAGAAAGTCAAATAAATACATAAATATATGCCGGTGCATTCTAAACTCTCTGTTTGGAGGTGTCCGCAACTAGAGATTTCACTGTAATTATAAAGATTCTTTTTCGATTACCTATCAAACGGTACCACACATGATCTATGCAAAAAATTTTAAATGAGATCATACGTTTTTAGTTGATTGTATAAAAGTTTTATAAAAACATGTTAGTATGTGAGTGTAAAAATAATTTTAGAAAAAAATTAGGTTTTTCGAAAATTATTTTTACACTTGTTGGCATACTGAATTATAAAACTAGAGGACGAATAGCATACTCAAACTTTTACTTCCTCCCATCGCCACAATTTATGTAAAGCGTATAATTTGTAATTTTTAATAAAAAATATCAATGATTGAGAATAACAATTATATACTTCAAAAACATATGGATTTGTTAAGCTAAATTTATATGTCAAATAATAGTGTAAACAAATTGTTGCCAACATATAATATATGTTATCAACATATTCAATAAATATTTATTTTGCAATCGCCAGGGTGGCCTATCCAGTGTGATAGTTTTCGAGAGAGATAACTATCGAGAGAGAACAGTGAGAATTAAAATACTCTCACGACAGTGTGGAGTCTATACTTCAATTTATTACAATAGTGCTGATAGTTGTCAAAGAATGACTAATAATTAATTGCAACAACAAAAAACGACGTATTCACGGTGGTAGTACACTAAAATCCGTCCAATACTATAACTCGCTTATTTTTTATGATACATGAAATTAAAGAAAATTTAATTTTCTATCATCTCCTCTAAATCATTTGTTTTTAACATTTATTATTTATGAGCATTTATATTTTTGAGAAAAAAAAAATTAAGAAGCGTCGTTGTTAACCCTTAAGTTGCTATAAGGCACTCAATGCAAAACCGTCAATTATTGCGCTGCCATTTTGTTTATAAAAGTTTATTACTTTTACTACTCTAGCTAACCTATGGAAGCAATATATGTAATACATCAATTGAGTAAATTTTATATTTAATTAATATTACATGACAAAACTACACGTATTCAGTAATTTGTTTCAACTGAAAGTAAAGGGTACTTACTCATAGTGACATGTAATGTTATTTTATATTACATTAAATATTTATAATAAATTTAGTAGCTAATTTAATTGTTAAAAACATATAAATACAAATTTTTAACAAATTTAATTTCTTTTATTTAAATAGATAATTTGATTTAAATAGGAAAAAATATGGTTTTTATTTTTAATATGTACAGATGTTTAATGGTTACAAGATATATAAATAATCATTTCTATAGCAATTTTTATTTATTACCTGATCGCTCATAGCAACCTGAAAATGTTTGACATTACAAAATTTGCACATAAATCAATTAAATGTTAAAGTGCAACCGCCTAACAAATGTTGTATTCACCAATCCTTGTCTGATGCTCGCCCTTCTCGCAACTCTCAGACTCGTCCAGCAAAGAAGCACTTTCTGGCCTTGATAAACAAATAACTATTTGATGATTTTGAGTACAATTTTTTTATTATAATTTACGGTTGTTACATCTTTCGTGATAACAAAAATGTATCATATTAATTAAATTTAATTTAAATTAGGTTGTCTATGATTTAAATTTATATCACACTTGACGTTTGTATTTTATTTTGTATTTCATGGCCAATATGACGTGCAGCATTAAAAATGATTTTTGCTAATATTAGTTCCCCACATTCCATTCTTCGGAGAAGAAAGAGTAGGGGAACTGTATTAATCATCATCCAGGCAGACACATTTTTTTTGACTTAAATATCTTAAAATGACCTAAAACTCAAAAAAAAGAGGTGGAAATTAAAGGTCCGTCCGTAGGACTTTTTTTATTTGCAGGACAACCTAATGGTGAGGCTACTAATCAAGTGATCAGTTGTTTAAATAGCATACTTTATTGTATTTACTGACAATACTGACATTCCTAAGAATTTTCATGTGTAAACATCTACGCTATCCACTATTGCCAAACATACAGTAATTACTGTATTTGTACGGAAATTTATCTCAAAATATGGCAATGGTTCGCCCTATTCATAATTACCGTACATTCTGTGTTAAATTTTTTTTTAAATCATATATAATATAAAACAATATTTTTGAATGAAAAAACCTTATCTACGGTATTTTTCTTTATTTTTCTTTTCAAATACGGTAATTTTTAGCTCAAACTACGGTAATTTTATTTAAAGTGGCTGACAACTGATGCTATCGCTCTGCGGCCAGGGTTTATTTGAGAATTGACCATCACGCAGTCATGTCAGCGTCAGAATCACCTTTGACATCAGCATCACCATCACGGTTAGTGGTCTGAAGTCACATACAAATGTACACATTTGTGACGTAAGCTTATTTTTGTGATACATTTTTGAAATCAGAAAAATGAGCAAGTACTACTCAAATAAAATATAAAAAATACTAGTTGCCATTTAAAATTTAAAGTGTGTGTGTGTGTGTGTATGTGTCACGCATAACTCAAACAGTTTTTAAGATGTTCTGAAATTTGGGAAATATGTTGGAAGTAAGCTCTAGTTCTGCTGCCCAACAATTCATTTCGATTGGTTAAGTTGGCAACACGTGGTGGTCAATTTTCATTCAAAAATTGCCATAAACGGCCTCGATTTGAATAGAATAACAAATGAAGAAAAGTAGTTGCTCAATTCCATAATAGTTTATTAACTCTAGAAATTGAATTAAATTTGTTTTAGATTGATATTTTAATACCTAACTTATGAAAACACATTAAAAATGTATATTTTTTTAATTTACATAAAAACTATGAATTTTATAACAAAATTTCATATAAATTGATTTTGTAGATCTCTAAAATATGCTTAGTTTGGTTTTCGTTTCATTAAAAACTTCCAAAATACAA
>JARJEC010124058.1:0-24329 GCA_030264575.1 Tachinus sp. AB-2021
TTGCGGTGCGCACTGTAAAAATAATTAATAATAAACAAAAAAACAAATAAAAATAACGGAATAAACAAACATTAAACAATTAAATTAAATAAAAGAAATATCGCAAAATCGATCAATCAAATCAATTCGACAAAATTTTAAAAACACCAACAGAATTTTGTCGAGTTGACTGAATGATTTTGCAATCATATATTTTTTGTTTTTTTAAACAAAAAAAAATAAACAAAAAATAAATGAAAGTAACAAATTTAAAAAAAAAACTAAAGAACGGTAATAAATCAAAAGTAACCAAATAAGAAAGGAAGGATAAATGAAAATGACAAATTAAACTAAAAACTTGTTTCTAAACAAATAAATAAAATATAATCGTAAAAACATTCAAGTTTAAAAGTTGTTTATATTGTAATTGTAATTCTTCATTTATTACTCGCTTAATTTTTTATTTTCATTTTATTGTTTTGTAATTTGTTCAAGTAATAAAATTATTATTTATCACTATTAAATATGAGTATTGTGCATTTCCAACAAAATAAATTTAATATCAATCAAATATGTCGTAATTATTAATTGTGGTAAAGAATTAATATAAGGAAACATAGGTTTTAGCTCTCGCAAAATTTATTTCCATTTCATTCTTTAATGTTAAAAGTAATAATCAAATCGATTCATTTCATTTCATAAAAAGTCAAGAAACTTTTTGAAGTAAAACTTTTATAGCAAAAACCTTTATTATATTTATTTACGCTAATACAATTTTCTAATCAAATTTCTATTAATCACTTACATTACAAATTATTAAAAATAATAATGTAATTTTATTATAATATAGGTAAATATACTCAGTCAGTGTCATATTTTTTATCCGTCTTATTTATGCATACAAGGAATACACGTGTCCCCAGTCCAACTGATTCCTATTCGCTCACTACCTGTATACCTACCCGCTCCCCTCAATTTGTTACATTTTTAGCCTCTCCGCTTGTTTGGACTCGCACCTCAATATAAAACTTTCCACTCCAAAACAACTACATTTCATTTTTCCTGTAGGATTTATTAAAATATAGAATATTCTGTTTCTTTTGTATTATTAAATACAATTTTATATTTTCGGGTTAATGTTATTGTGTACTCTATTCTCCATTTATTTATATTTGTTAATGTTTATTAGCGTGTTATTTTTCGTGTATAAAGCAAAAGAAGTTTGATTTCAGGCATGTGGTCCAAATGCACATGTTTTAATATGTAATTATAACAAATATTAATGAATCCCATTTGTTTAATTTGACGTCTAATACAGGCAATCATATTAATTAATTTGTTAATTTCAAATTGTTAATATTCATGTACATGTTTAGCGTCAGTGCACTTACCACTATAATTTTCACTGATTTAAATTATGTAGTTTATTAAATCCATACAGTTTCGGATATATTATGCTCAGGCGGATGAAGCGGCTGCTTCAAGCCCCGCTTGGATGGGGCCGCTATGGAACATTCATAGCATCAGTGATAGAAATGGTACTATATTAGTAATTGGTAATATAAGCAAAATATAAGTTGCTATATAGAAATCGTTAAATTATATTTCTAAAACGCGCATTTAGGCAAGCGTATCCTAATCGAAGAGCTCCACACGGAAAACAATTCAACCTTCAGCTAATGGCACAAAAAGTGATGTAAAACATACTGGAAGACCTCGTTCTGGTCTTTCAGACAAAAATATTGAACCAGTTCATGCTGATGTTTAGACAAAGTAAAAAACCTCCACAAGAAGACATGCGACGCAGTTATGGTTGTCTGAGGGTACTTTATGAAGATTTTGCACTTAGACTTAAAGGTGTATTCATACAAAATGCATGCAACTGTGTTCAAATTAAGACCTATTGGTAATTCAAGACGTTTACAATACGCAAAAATCATTATAAACTTAGTTCACGCAGAACACAATTTTTGGGAAAATTTGATAATGCGAATATTGTAAACAATAATTATTTACACTTTAAATTTTTAAATGCAGCCTACGTTGAAATTAGAATATTATAATTGTTGAATAATTATTACGCCATTACTCCATCTTCAAATAAATGTTTCAAAAATTTACCTCGGATGGGGATCGAACCCATAACCTTTGGATTTCATGTCCGCTGGTCTACCAATTGAGCTACGGATGTATCTCAATTGGCATTAGTTTTATGTTCTATAAGCACGTCAAAGTCAATTTTTAAAACATGCATTACATGATATGCTTACACATATACACTTATGTGTATGTCTATGCTATTTCCGTGTGTATTGTGCTAGAATGAAGAAATGGGGTAGTAATTATTTAATAATTATAATAATCTAATTTTAAATTTTATAATGATCAACAAATTAAACTTTTGCCTCCTGGCCAATCAAAATATTGGTTTCAGAAGAACAAAAAGCTTTCGTCTTCAAGAGAACATGCTGTTTAACCAAGTTGTTGTTTGGTGCACAATATGCTCCTAACAAATGATTGAACCTGTCCTTTTTGAAGATCCAATAAGCAATGCAATTAATGTTAACAGTGAATGGTATCAAATAATGATAAAAGAATTTCTGCAACCACAATTTAAGAATTTATCATAGAAAAATTTCTGCTTCGAGCAGCAGATATTTGTCGTACCAGGCTACTCTCATAAGTGAAAATACTGAGTGGTTACCTAATTAGCTGATAGTACCAAATTTTTGAAAAATAGTCTCTATTAACCGCCCATAGACGTTAAAAACGTAAAAGACAATATGTAGAAAATGCGCAAATTACAACTTTATGTTGTGCGCTCAAAGTAGAGTCGGTTAGTCGTGGCAGTTTACTCGACGTTGTTTTTCATAGAAAATGTTTTCTTTGAAAAAATATGTTTTTGATATTTTTTTAATTTAAATCCGCATCCGTGTTTTACTATTATTTTGGGTAACTATAGGGTATCTCAAAACTAAAAACAATAGGACAAAGATAAGTGTAATGTAATCATGCATTAATTTGTAGCGCTGAAGAAAAAAAGTTTTACTTTCGAAACGTTCGCAAATAATTATGATTAAAATGATTTTGCAATAAAAACAAATTGTATTGGTTCTATTGTCACCTAACTACTTAATATTTGATCATAGATAGAGAACTTAACTTATGATAAGTGAAATAAATAAAACTCGTTTTTAAATAGAAAAACTTCGATCAATAATAAAGAAGAGTATAAGACTAGTGATTCTTCTGCATAGTAAGAATCGGGATACGCAAAAAAACAAAGTTAAAACTAATATAATGTAAACAAGAATAGTCGCATAAAATAATAGTTTATTACTAGTTCTCTGTTAATGTGCAGAATGCTATATTAATTTTATAAAAAATATAGCGTATGTTAGAGTATTTAAATTAAAAATATGTAATAATAATTCTGATTAGGCATCAAAGTGATATTTTAATCGATGTCCGGAAAGAAGACAAACTCATAAATCCATAAATCAAACCCACATAAATCTTCAAAAAAAAGATAATCTTTTAAATTATGGAGCGGTTAATTTTCCGAGATCAAAGAGATACATTCTATTGATGCATTCTATGATACATTCTAAAGGAACAACAACAAATGTAAATGCGGCAGTAATTGTTAATCTTTCAGTTTTACACTAACAAATTGAAGCAGATTCCGTGATTCCGAGATGTCATACCTACTTCTAAAGAAAATAAATATAAACCGTTTAAAATTAGAAAACCGCATTGGCTCGAAGTTCAAATAATTATGTGAGACAATTGAAATTCTGTAACTGGTACAGTCAAAATAATCAAGTTAATGCTGTGTTCTATAAAATATAATATTTGGACATATAAAGCATACACATTATTAATGATATGATATTAATGCTCGTCGTGCGGACAATGGTCAGAATCAAGAACGGTTTAGATTACATGTTTGGTGTGCTGTAATGAATAATGATGTAGCATTTCAAATTTACCATAGTAGCTTAAACGGCGACCAATATTATGAAATCATTAACCATCTGTCATATTATATTAGTGTATTATGAGAGCATATAATGGAGGTCATTCTTGCAAGACTATAAAAGTTGCGGCACGACCCGAGGGGGATCTCACACTCCTATGATAGCTGCCTACCATAGGAGTGCGAAAATTACAATTTTATGCGAATTGCATACTATACTCTTTCTACGACTTAATAAAACATATTACACTCTATCTTTATTATCGATGTACAAAATAACTAAGCATTATGAACATGTAATTCATTTCTTGTAAAAATTTATGCTAACATTTTAACAATTAATAATTGTTGTAAATACAATACATTTTGAGTTACGATCAATGCGGTGAAATTTATTATAATTACATGCATAATAGGTATCTAAATAGAATTCAAAATTGCACTTTTTCAATACTATTGGTAAAAGCTATTGAGGGCATATTTTGATGAGGATAAATTGACGTTAATATGTTTGTAGCAGTGTTAGATTTTTATTATTCATGGATTTGCTAATGTAGTTTTTTGCAACGGCAGATGACTTCCAGCCGCCATGTCTTTTAAATGCGGTTATATCACCTCCTCATCAATGAGAATTGTGGCAGATGTTCTGCAAGAATCATGGCCGGTGTGAGTATAGAGATTTGGAAGACTCAATACTCAAGTAAGTAGCAATTTCTCTTAACCAAATACTGCTTGAAAGTCAAAGATTTAAATATTTTTGAAATTTCTGTAAAAAATATCCATTGTTAGTAAAGCGCAGTACTGTGATGTTATTTTTCGTTTCTGAAATTGTAATCATTATTGTCGATTTCATATACTTCTACCAGTCACGGTCTTTGTAAGTAAATATTTTTCATGCGAAACTTGGTCCAAATATATTTAAATTTTGTCGGTAGTAAAAATGTTGGATTTCTTGGATTTATATCCAAAATATTGCCTTTGTGGAAATGATTGCAATTTCGGGTATTATTTTATGTTAATAATTCTTAAAATTAAATATACGTATACGCAATCATGTAGAAACGTTCTTACTTTCTGCCAAATATTAAAAAGATGCTAATAACACTGCCTCAATTCAACGTTTCCAGTCTATAAATTGATGGTTTGTAATATGAATGTCAAAAACATCAAATTTAATTCTACGAGTTGTTCTACACAATTATGGATATTTTCTTTCCGATGCAGCTTTCAATGCTAGTATATTAAGTGCATTTTCTTGAAAAATATGGCCTGTATGTATTTTGATTGTAATTTGATCAAAACTACATAAGAAGCAAAGCATCAATAGACAATTTCTCGAAATTAAATTTGTTAAAAATATCGGATACTAATTAATACAATTTGTATACATTGATGGAGGGTTACGCATCTGACACTGACAGATTAATTTGTTGTTAAGTTCGATTTTTTTTATTTGATTGCGTTGCTTAGCCTCTCTGCACTTATCGCTGTAATTCTTGCAAAAGCGAGTAAAATGTCCTAGTTAAGAGTTGAGTTCGCCTACAACTTTGATGTCACAAAATCTTTTGTGATACTGATATTTTCAACCACGTCGAGTAAAACATATCCCGGGCGAAATTCTCATTCTTCTCATTCTCATTATTTTTATAAACGTTATTTGTATGCAATAATACACATTGTAACTTTTATTTTTTCTAATACTTACAATAGAATTATTGTTTAAATAACTCGCAGTTAGTAAAAAGCAAGAAGACAAACAAATATATATATTAAATCAATAAATAATTTAAAACAATAAGAATCTTTTTTAATGATCAATTATGTAATAAAAAAGCAACCCTTGACTAAGATATTTTAATAACGGGATTCACTTTGACGCCTTCTGTTGTCAGTTGTTTTTGTAGCAGTTTTCCTTGGAAAGTTATGATAAAAATTTCATACAAACGTTATTCAAAATATTTTTCTGTACATTAAAAACATAAAAATAATAAGAAACTAACCAATAGCAGGAAAATGTTGGTTAATTTTTGTAGTTCGAGGATTAGAGAATTTATTAGCAGACAATCAAAAAATGTTCAACTATGTATTTTGTATTTTAAAATTCCTCATTAACTGGCCTATACCAAATTTATATATAAATTAATCAATGGACCCGTTAAATAGCCACCAAGGTCCCAGACTACATACCTTTGAAATTTATGTTAGTATCTTAAAAACCAATTGTACAGAATGGGGCAGTGTAAACAGCGTTTTAAAATGATTTTTTAAATAAAATGTAAATCATTTTTCCAAGTTTTGGTTTGACCATCTTACATTACATGATAATTCCGCGCTCTTTAAATTTAATAACAAAAAATAATCTGGATAACACTGGACGCAAAATTTTAACTATTTCGCTTACAATTTTTTTTTTTCAATTTCAATACATTCTATAAAAGTAATAAAATCATAATTAAATATTTAATACATACAAAATAGGTAAAAATTGGAGCATAAAAACTAAATGAAAAAAACATTTTTTTATAATATAAATCATAATGATATTATCTTTAATTTTCTGGGAAGTTGAAGCTATTTTTAATCGGGCTGGTCAAACGAATGCTGACATATTTGCAAAATCGATGTTTCCGCTACACCGTAAATAATCATCTATGCAACCATTTAAAAACTCTCACAGTGGATAAGCTAATAATATAAAATTACACAATTGCCTATAATTTGTTAGCAAAAATACAATATCAAGAAAGCATTTACTAATCTCTATTTATAAAATATTTTTAATTTGGTACCAATGAAAAATAATTCACACGTCTTAATGGAATTATTTTATAATTTACAATACAATGTTCAAGTATTAGAATTTTTAATTATAGGACATTTTAATGATTATTTATTATTAGAAATGTCTTCACAGACATTCAAATCATTAGTTTCCTTCATTTAATGAATGGGGTTTGCTTTTGCAAAACAATATGATATAGCAAAACTGGTAAATGATGTTTTCTATGCTTTTTTCGTGCCGTCAAATATTTAAAAATCGTCATATCCTTACTGCTCCTAGCATATATATTAACAGGTTATTGACCTATAATCATAATCAAAAATCCAACTGTTAATCCAACATCAACCACCATTTATATTTAACTGGAACTAACAGACATAAGGTTATCAAAATATAGAAGCAGTAGATACAAAAAAACCTTTAAATTGTGGCACTAATCTATTTAACAGGCTTACAGAAATATTAAAACTAAACTCTATTGTCTTAAATTTAACTTAAAACTAAAAAATTTAAAATATATTCTTGTTAACTCTTGAATTCACTGTAATATCTAAAGTATAATAATCCAAGTCCAATTGACACAAATAAGTCTATATACGTACAATCTGCAACTTTGACAAATTAAGACCGAGGTTGCACGGACTATTAATGTATCTTCATGTATATTTGTTAATTTATTATTATAATTTATGTAAATTAACTTTTACTTATATGTTTGCCACTGTATGACCTATCCCCATCAACTTTCTTTGCTACGGAATCAATTAAAAAATGCTTTGAGATCAAAGTCTAAGGTCAAGATTTGGAAAGCACAATTTAAAGAACGTAAAGAAATTCATTTATCACGACAGAGTTGCCTAACATAATTCGCTTATTTATCCTTTATGTAAGAGAGAACGTCGCTTTATTAATAATTCAACTTTTTTGGAAGGCACTCCTAAGTCACAATATAAACTGTTTAAGTTACATAAATGTCATTTTGGGTGTGTAGGCCCGCATCATTTGTTCAAATGTAAGTTGAAATTCAGATGTAACTTTGTGTTAATAAAAGACATAATACCATATTACATAATAATTCGGTGAAAGACATAAAGTTTTCTTAAGTTTCAGAAGATAAGTTATTAGAGGCAGATTAACTAGAAACAAAAACATCAGCAGCACAATAGCACTGTCAAGCAAAAAAATCAGTTTTTTGACAGTTTTAAGTACTGTGCAGATTAATTAATATGCTAACAACAAATGATACTTGGCAAAGGAGTCGTTTGGTAATTGATTTCGGCAATGTCATTTAGCAAATCAATTATGCTTAAATACTACGTTGTTCTTCATCCTCTTTAAGTTTAAAATCAACGACTATCGATTTTGATGCCATTATAATTACAAATATCACATCAAAATTGACAACCGTGCCATTAACTGAAGAACTCAGGAACTGTTTTAACCATTTCAATTTAATTCTTATTTCCAAAAAACTACAACAACTGATATTCTATTAAGGGTTTGTTTGTCTGTTTGTTTTATATTTTACATCATAGTCCCATCTACTTCGACGCATATAAAATATACTACCCTAAACTAACTCTAATAATAATTCGGAAATCTTTAGGAGAGAATAAACTCTGAATAGTTTCCATAAGTTACAAGTAAGATTCAGAAAAGATCTTGTTTCTCAAAAACAGCAAATATACAAGATTATGTAAATCGGAGTCATTTAGTCATAGTTGATAGGTCAGAGCTTTATATTCTAACTCATCATAAAGAGAAGGAAGAAGAGACATCTGTGACAGTAGTATGGTTGTTTTTAATCCGGTAGAAATTGATTCAAATAGAATTAATCTTTCCAATATGGTGAGAAAAAGACCAAAGTTGAAATTTGATATTGGTCAAATTATTAATCGTTTTCGTAAACTACAAATTGCTTTCACTTGAAAAAGATTCCTTTGGATAAAAATTATTGCAAAAATCAAGATATTTTTTAGCGATTTTCTTTGAATGAACCAATAAAGGAGTTCGTTGTTCGCTCAAGAACTGTTATACAATTAGTAAACATTTCCTCTTGCTACAATGTCATGGATCTCAGGAATATATGTTGATGATATTCTGATATTCTCTCGGATATAGAAGATGTGACAACTGCAATCTAATTAAGGAATCGACTAGTTTAATTATTAAAACTTGATTTGAACTTAGGTGACTGGGCATACTCTAATGAGACTGTTATAAATTTTTATATCCAATATTCCAATACAAACTGTTCCTTCTATTTCTCCTTCTATAAAACTATTTGTACAGAACCCAAAATTCTTTTCATTATCGTGTTGAAAATAATGATGATCTATCTTACAAACGTAGAATATTATCACGTGTTGTTTGTACTTTTAATATCAACTAATATCCTTGTTTTGTTTACATTAATTTAAAATAATATTTTATTAAAACAATTATGATTATTAAAGATTGATTGAGATGATCCTTGCCTTAAAATTTCAATCAATCAATGGATAAAAATCTTAACTGACCTTGAAAATTTGGAAAAAATATCAATTCCACGCTATATAACTTCTTTAAAATGAAAAAAAAAACGCTCGTATTATTATATTTCCAAACGCAAGTAATTTTGTAATGGCTGCTGTCATTTATTTTTGAAATTCCAATTTCAATTAATTTAATAGCTGCAAAATCTAAAGTAGCACCTTTGAAAACTTACACAATTTCGCGACTTGAACGTACAGCGGTTCAGTTATTGTATAAATTATTTCGAGTAGTTTTGTCATCCTTTAATGATATGAAATTGGTAACATCCATATATTTTATTGATTCAACCACTGCCCTTGGGTGGATTCAAACTTCATCACTTTGTTAAAAACTTTTATAGCTGATAGAATATCTCAAATTCATAAAATTGCTTCAGAAATATTATGAAGACATGTGCAGGCAGTAAAAATTCTAGCTGATCGGGGTTTACTGCCTTCTGAATAGGTAATTTGTAATTTATGATAGAAACCTGCATTTTATATTATATTTATATACCTTTTAATGAAAGGCCAAAGAATCAGTTAAGATAGTCAAAGAAATGTATATGAAAAAGTCTTAAACAATTTCAATCTCTCTGCGTTTGTCAAACTTTTTGAGAGTTTCAATCAAATTTGAAACGGGTATATGCTTTGCTTTATATAAAACTTAAAGATTAAGAAATCCAATCAGATGATATCGTTTTAAGGGGTCTTTCGGAATATCAAAATGTTTCAAAGGTTGCTATTAAAATAACATAAGGTATTTATTTGGAATCAGATATTAAACTTTTGAATTCTAGAAATGTATCTATCAAACAATTTCGTTTTTTATCACCGTTTCTTGACCTATTGGGTGTTTTGATGGTGATGGGTAAATTAAAGACGTTTAACTACTCTTCTAATTAATGATTTAAATAGATATTGTTTGTGAGCACTGTGAATCTCAATTAATTCAGTTATTACTTCATGGTTAGTAATGAGTTCCATTTGCAAGAAGTTTGATTCAAAAACATATGTTTCACGTTTAAAGTGTTATCGATTTAAGGTAAAACCGAGTCAACCGGTTATATCTGATTTACCTTGTTTTGAAGTACAACCTCCTAGTTATAGTGATTTGGATTTTGCAAAACAATTTAAAATTAAGGTTATCTTATTAAGAATTAATCGTTTTGTTGAATGTTATATTTATTCGTATATCTACAAAGATTATTCGTTTAGAAATTGTCACTGATCTGAATACCTATGTTTTTCGCTCGGTTACCTAATAAATTGTACTCTGTTCAAGAAAAAAGATGCAGCTGGAGTGAACTAGAGTGAAATTTTCTAATTATCTAACCCACAGACATGTTGAATAATGTTTTAATGCACCTTATGCGCCATGTGAGACTTTTTATGGGAATTCAAATCTTTTAAAGTTTTTTAACGATCATTAGAAGAATTGAAGGTATTCTAAATTTTCGCCTTTTATGTGTTGTTTCCAATGAATCCTAATGATGGATTTGATTGTGGATAGGTTACCGAAGGTAGTAAGGTAATTATTACACCTTTAAACAAGGTTATTCTGTTACCGCATAAAAAGTTACTATCAACATTAACATTTTTAGAATTTGTAATAAAAAATTATTATTAATATAAGGTTTGTACTTTACAATAAACTTTTAATCAATTAGAGTTAAAAATTGTTCATTTTGGTGGATGTATGTTGCGATTGGTAATGCTGGTTTTGATATTTGAAAAAATCAGACAATCAGACGGATCTTGGTATTAATTATTTGAATTTTCCCTTGTCATGGAAAATAATTTTTAATTGGAATTTGAGATACTTTATTATAATATATATCATCATAATTAGTTTTTTTTTTAATTTTGTATTTAGACTTGATTTTTTATACTTTATGTATGAATAAAATCTTACATATTACCTTGTTTATATATCGAGTATCCATCAATCACATTTAAAACCTAAAATTTGATATATAAGAATATAACACTCAAATGCGTTATCAAAAAGATCATTCTGTGTGCCCGACGTTATTATGTCCTTAATAAATGTACATTCCAGCCATTCATCCAGTTGAAGAAACGCCAGTTGCTGCCATTAATACATTGATTTTCGAGTTTATTTTATTTTATTAAAAACATTGTAATCAAGGTAAATCAGCTTCCCCCAAAACAGTAGACTCATTAAACTAATGCTGTCCAGATATTATGATTTCTTTGTTCGGCATATGAAAATACCATATCTAGTGAATTTAAATTCCCATGTAATATAAGTGCATATTTTATTGCTTATTAATCACGGTACAGTACAACCAACACAGCGTGGCCTGTGGAAAGTGTTTTCGCGCAACGATAGAAAAAGACACATAACACGAGACAGGTCTAGAATATACTCAGAGACAAAACCACGATATGTTAGTTATACTATAATGCTCATCAAAAATTTATTATTAGTTACAGGGTTCAAAACAAATTAATTAAACTTAACCATTAAAATAATCATTTATTATAATAAACAAATTCTCGCATAAATAAAAGTAAATATTAAGTATAAGTAAGTAAATAATAAGTTTTTAAATAATAATACTAATTGAAACATTGAAGATTGTATTTATTTTATTATATTAAAAACAACAATATTAATATGAAATATCATCATACTCACCAACCATCTTTATATACATAGCGTTCTGATCTGCTATGTCAATTGTTACTCCTTCGCCTTTCTGAAAAAAATATAATATATAATTGATGACATTATACTTATGTTTAACTAATCTGACATCAAAATAACCATTTGTCAAAATAACCTAAAATAAGCAGTAAATGTGTATTTATTTCATTCTCATTTGTAAACATCACATTATCAAGCCAAATTCCCCTTAAACATTTCTCATAACTGGCTAGCGCGTAAAATTTTCACTGGCTATCCAGTAATGATTATTATACTCCTGTTTACATACTTTATATTAGTAGTATAATTTAAACAGCTAAATCTGACGTTTTAGAAACAAATCTCGTACGATTTTTTATAAACTATCGGGATTTTAGATTTACAAGTGAGAAAAAAAATTCAACAATACACACGTAATGACCGGTTTTTAAGTTCATCCTGAGTACAAAAATTTTCCTTAAAAAATAATAAAAATAAAAAAAAATTATTTACAAAAAAAACACAAGACTTATAATAACGACATTTCATCTTACAGAATCAATTTGTCAAAATGGATTAACAAACTTTATATTTCTTATTTACTCTCTTATACCTGCCGTACATAAAATGGGGATTCTTTAGTTCTACCTGTGGTTCCTATAGAAAATTTCATTAAAAAATTTCCCCACCTTCCATTGTATACAAATCAATCTTAACCAAAAATTTTTAAATGTATTGTGTATCATATTCTTTGTAATGTTGNCATAAGCCACTCTCTGACAGCAAGTTTAGAATTTACAAGACAACCATCTTGTTTGAAATATGCACATTTGTAGAAATGCAAAGAAAGAAAAGTCTTTTCCTAGAAGAAGAAATTATTTAACATATTAAAATAACTATGGTAATTTACAGTTGTTCAAAAATTCTACCTTGAGGTATGGCACACCACATGTTTAACTTCTTCAGATATTGGCAATTGATCTTGATGACAAAGTGTGGATTCATATCACTCGAATAAAAACCAAATTTGTAACAATATACTTTTATAATAATTTAATCATTCACAGTTTTGTATCCCACCCAGAGATAAAATTTTAAAGAAATTTTTTTAGAATCATCGATAGTTTCCGGTGTATAATAATACTGTGGTTTAAACGCTTTTATTTTATTGGTCGCAATTAGTATAGTCAACATACTAATTGCTGTTTTAGGGGTCAAGAGTTCAACTCCAGGCAGTCCTCACTTGGAGGGTAGACTTTTCCAGGTTAAGGAAATGTCGTATTGAGCACACATTCTTTCTGATAGAATTAAAAAACTGTAGATCCAGTGTACTGTTTGGATGTTGCATGCACGTTAAAGAACCCAATAATTCAGGTTGGAATTCCTGAATCAAGGCCAAAACTCTCAGATGTGATTAACCTCTAACGTCAGTGATTACTCTAAAGTTGATAGAAACGCGACAAGACAATTAATATAACAAAACAAAAAATGTGAAAAATTTATGTCAATTGTTTTCTTTTTGAATGTTTTAAGGTCATTTATTGCTGAATACAAAGCTAATAATGTGGTTGCATCTTTTTAACCCTTTTCTGAACAGAACATTGCCTGTTTATTTTTTTCAATTGTTTAACCAATCGTAATATGACAAAACGGGTAATAAAACAAAGTTTTTGAATTGTTTTCCAATGGCGAATAGTAGCGGTAGGAAAAGCTATGCGGTCACCCATTCAAGTGGTGACCGTGCCTAACGTTGCTTGCTTTGTAAACATTCGACATGAGCCGCACTGAATATGCCAGTCCGGCAGTTGGTTTATTATTTATATATTTTATACACAAAAATTACCGTAGGTGCGTCCATGTAAAAGTCAATGGATTCCCAAAAACCAACCTAGAGCTAAATTCAAAATGTGCTTTAATCATTATTTAACCATTAAAACTCAAAATTAAAATTAATTGATAAAATCGTAATATTTAATATCGGAACTGTGAATTATTCTGACTGACATAAACATCAATCTGACTAATAAACGTAAAGCACAACCGTCTTTCACTTTCTAAACTGTGCTCCAAAAATCAGTTTTTTTGCTCCTATAATCAGCGATTTTTAATAAATAAAGTGCTAACCATGGTAACTATTTATTTCAGATGTAGTAAAAACTCATTTTACCATTGAAAAATATTATACAACTATATAGTTATAAATTGCTGCAGGGTAAAATATGTTATAGAAAAAACATTTTTACGTAGCCCTACTACTCTATTACAACTTAGCATACAATATGTATATGGCTTCTCAATAATACACAGTATTGCACAGTATGCACACATATTAAATTCAATAAGCAACTTTATATATATATATATATATATATATATATATATATATATATATGCAATAAAATTTTAATTACCAATAATCCGATATGTAATCCATACAATATAACTGTACCTCAATCACTATACTAATAAACATGCTATGATCAAACAGCAACATAAACTGAAGTATACATTTCCCCAATATTAAATTTTCTGTTATCAACAATGCTGATATAACACGATTAGAATAATTTTATAAATATGGTGTGCATACAAATGAGTTTAACTATTTAACATTTATAACAATAATGGTTATAATCCAAATGAAGTACATTGCACCTTTGTTATCATAATAAGATAAGATTGCAACATGCAATTTTATGTTAAATGCGCAAAAAAACTGTTTAACATTAGTTATTTTTAATAAAATTGCCTATAACAATAATAAAATTGAATATTATAAAAACCTTATTATACATAATGATAAAGGTTAGAACTACACATTTTATTCAAATGTGACTAAGATTAACGTCTGATAAAGGCTGAGGTTCAGTCAAAACTGCAGTCACGATGTAACTAAATATATCGTAATATAAGAACATAGTACTTTCTTTTTTAATGTTGTCACTAAGTTTGTCATGATTATCATTAATCAAGAATTATGTACAATTTAGTTATTAAGATCGCACCGGATGTCGATGTTTATATAAAATTATATAGGCAAGCGCCTATATTATTAGTATCAACAAATCATTCAGCCAAACGACACATTTATACGGATGGCTCCCACAGTTGAATCCGACTATGGGTCTACATCTTAATTTTAGTCCAGAGCTTTGCCAACAAACTGATATCAATTTTGTAGAATTGGTATTATAAAAACACCATACATTGAGCCAAATGCTATCGCTAAATGCGGCGAACATCAAATGAGTTTTTGCCAATGGGTGGTGCCAATATTACTCTAGCTGCGTTCGGATATTCTGCCCCGGACACACTTTTTACACCAATCGCACTTTAGCCGTTCGGAAATTAATAATATTTAACATCATTTACACCGAAAGCCGTTCGTTTATTACGGTGTAGTGTAAACACTAAAACACCCCACCTCGAGAGTGTGTGCACAAGCGGAGTATATGCCTATTTTCAGTATATTTATTTAATTTTCAATTAACCAAAAAAAAGTCGGTAACTTACAAACTTCATTCTTTTTACAGCTATGCATTAATGTCAATAATTATTAAAATATTGATTATATATCTTAAAATGTATTTTATTCAATGATAAAATTACAGTACCTAATCTCAATAAATTTCGCACCGTTATTTCGCAAAATTATTAAATCCTTTAAGTCGTTTTTATTTTCATCAAGCTAAAATGTTCGTATTGGATTTAATTATTAAAAATGAAATTTAATCACAACCGCCAGATTTGCAAATTTTGATGGCTATTTAATAATTTGATACTAATGTAAACAACTTTATTACTTTACATTAATACAAATTACAAATTAATCTGTATCTGCTGTTGTTGTCGCACCGTTGCTTTCGTTTATTCCTTTTTACACTATACTGCACCGACGCCACATGACCATTACACCGCACCGCACCGCACGGAATAGTTTTACCGACCGCAGCTTGTAAATAGATAAGAGGTTGCAAATTTTTAGTTCCAACTGATTTAAATTTAAACTTATTTTGATGTTAAAATGATAAAATCTAATGTTGTTCATTCTAATTAATGTTTGATTTGTTGAAAAATAAGATAACCTATTTGAATGATAAATTATTTGATGTTTGATGTTTTTCTGGTCATTTTATTTTCTGGCGATATATATAATAATTATTTTAGATTTCATTACGTTAGTTTTACTTTCTTTTTAGTATAGGAAATATATTTTTAATTAATTAAATACATAATTACAGTACACGAAATGCGCATCACTTACGTCCGGCGTACATACGTCTCTAGAAAAATCCAGTGGATGGAATTAACTATTTTTTTTTTAATGTTTTGCCCTTCATATTAAACAATTAAATTTAATATAAATGATTCTTCTTCTTTAATGTATTATTTGACGTCGGTCAATTTCTGCCATCATTTTGAGACTAATCACCGACGCCAAATTTTAACCACATCTGGAAATTTTGCCGCTAAATCAACAATGCCAATCTGAATTATTGTAACACAAATAAATATTGTTACTGTACGTTTTGATAAAGTTCGTAAAAACGTCAGATCATTAAAAAAGACTTTTTTGATGTGAAACATCTAATGGCGCGTTAAAATTAATATAGCTATAGTTACCTGGTAGTAACGCAATACCAAACAAGACCAAACTACAAAATTTAACAATAAAATCGCTACTTAGTTGATTTTCTCCTATATGCAGCACAAGGTTTGTGCGCTATATATTAGTGATAAACAATATCAGTGACAATGGCAGTGACAATATAAAGCACAAAAATACACAGCTTACCTTAAAAAATGCATTTGATCGTTTTACATCTATCAGACGTCTCACGGCGACTTTCCCCCTCTTTTAATTTATAATATTTTTTAAAAATACACTTTTGAACGTGCAAAACTCAACAAAATACAAAACATTAAAACGTTCGTTTAATAGCCATATGACATTATCTTAAATTCTTTATGCATTTCCTCGAGTAAGTCGAGCTTGAATTGGAGCTTAGATTCCAGGTAAAATCTTACAAATCCTGTTTGATGTTTGATTAATCTTGAAGTAAAGATAGAATTATTGGTTTAACCTTCCCGTTTCTGTTACTTAAGTCAATAATTCGGCCCAATTTATTGACCAGGACATATTAATACTATTTTTAAATTATTAAATTAAAAAACATAACAATAACTAACGCAAATAATCAACACGAAATAGTATAGTACTATAGTTTTGTAATGAACACATGATTGTCAGCAACAAAGGTGTTTCTCTGTTTTTTTTTTCTGTTAGGTCTTGATTACACATAACGAATACAATGGTGAGATAAGAAATGTTACTAGCCCGAGAGAGTGATCTACGTGAGAGAGTGATATACAACTCATGTTAAAAAATTCACAAATTAATTAATATTTGGCAAAAAACAATTATTTATTAATATTAATAGTAGTATTTATATTTGTTGGGTTTCATTAAATTGGCCATCAACTTCGAGGTCCTTTGGCCGTTTTTTTTTTTGTAAATTATATGTGTATTAAGTTAAAGCTTGTTACTCTAGAAATTTAAATCCGATATCTAGAGCGCCATTAACTAAATCTACATACCCATTACTTGGGGCTATACGGCCACCCATCCAAGTGTTGACCGCGCCTGACGTCGCTTAACTTTAGGAAAAATTCTACATCTGCCGTAATGGATATACCACATGGTGGTTTAATATCAATATAATCCTAAAAATAATTAATATGAATACCATAAGTACTGAAATTTAAGTATTAATGCCATTTGTCAGAGAGCGCCACATGGTGTTCTGCTAAAATCTCGTTGCTTGCTTTTAACATAGAGGTAGAACTTCTGAACTATGTTATGTGTACTTCATTTCACCAGATCGTGCTACAACATAATTACAAGTTAGATGACCCGGATGAATTAGGAAAGCTTCTCAGAATGAATGTAAAACGTTATAAAAATTATTACAAGATATTATTCGTACAAACCAAAATAGATTTATTATTATTATTGTTTATTTGCCTAATTGGACCA
This sequence comes from Tachinus sp. AB-2021, assembly GCA_030264575.1. Classification (NCBI taxonomy): domain Eukaryota; kingdom Metazoa; phylum Arthropoda; class Insecta; order Coleoptera; family Staphylinidae; genus Tachinus; species Tachinus sp. AB-2021. Next base: position 17,944 of record JARJEC010124058.1, read on the forward strand.
CCATAGGTTGGTAGTGTGTTTAAACATGTCGATTGCCTAGCGGTTTAGCTAATCAGTGCAGGTAGGGTGGTAGTTGTACACTCAGTCTAGTAAATAGAAAAAGATTCGAGTGACTGTCACGAGTTAACCTAAAGTTAAACCTTCGTGCAGAAAAAGCGGATTGAAGAGAGCAGCTAGTATACTCAACAAAATCCAACATTTAGATTTCTAGTCTTTGGTTTCAACTTATGAAACATAACGGTCATAATGCTATGTCCACGAATATACAATAACACCGGATTGAAACATATACTCCCACATTCGCTTGAACGGCTTGAGCCAACTTAAAAAGTTTTACTGTACTCGTCTAGTAGTTACATGTAATCAAAAGCTATAACGCTCTTTATATGGCAAGTTGCACTGAGGATTGAGAGCGGCTTGTAATTTGCAGGAAATGCAAGCACACCATACTCACGTGCAATTCCTCGATTCCTCATTCACGTGGCTGTGTCTTGGGGTTTTCCTCTAAGTAAAGAAAGATCGCAGGTCCTTTATTACTTAAAGCATTAAATAAGTTAGCATACGAATCAAATTATTCAGAACACGTGTGACGCCTGTCATACCGCTGGATGAATGATATGCATTCAACACATCAATTATGCATCTTCTATAGCTTTTTGTTTTAATTTTATACATATTTGAACTCAACTTTTTATATTTCTGGTTTAGTGGTTAATTACAAAAACAAAGTTAATACATTTGAAACAGAATCAATAATTGTTAAACCAGGTTCAGTTTTAGAAACCTATTGACCTTAATAAATAATTTAGCAGATGCTCTCATAAAAAAATAACGAGTAAATAAAGTATTAGGTTTGCCTTCAAAATCTAAACCCGTAGATATTCCGGAAAACATAGTACTATATCATACTATCAATATAATGCATACTTCGAATAAAACCACCGTGCTTACCTATCATTATTTATGCCTATCAAATAAAAACCCTTAAATCTATTTAAAAATCAAATGCATAATTATAAACACCAAAACTACTGAACATATTGTGTATAATAATAATCGAAAAAGGTTTATTCCAACAAAACAGTCTACATGCTCTCTTATTTTGTACGAGTTTAAATGCTTTAAGTACTCACGGTTAAATACAAACTAAACACAAATAGCTGAATCACACATCTATTGTACGATACTAACGACACTTAATTTACATAACATATATTAACATACTGGAAATTGTGTCCTCTTTTAGTTAACACATAAAGATGGAAGTTGGCCTAAGTAAATGTACAACTATTCAAGTAAAAACAGAGTACTTAAACAAAAACAGACAATATTAAGATAATCAATGGTACTGAATAATAATATGTATAAATACCACGGATGTATGCAAAACAATAGTAAAGATTCAGTGGTTGAAAATAATGCAAACTGGTATGTTGGTCCAACCCAAAACTAGATAAGATAGATAGAACGACAAGACGGATACTTACAAAATACTTCATCGTCCAAGATCATCTACTGACCATTTGTACTTAAAAGGATCCAGTAGAAGAAGAGAATTGTAAAACTAGCACACAAGGAATAATGCATCAATTGCTCCTGTCAATGAACTGGATAAAATACTAGCTCCACCTTCAGAATCTAAACTCGCAATCATTCTAAATTAAAAAAATTGGTATGTTTTCATGAATGATTACGGATTTAAATTTTGACTAGACTAGATTGTGACAATACTATCTTATACTAAGGAAACAGTGCCGGTAGGCAGTAGTCAGAAATATCACTACTGTAGTAAACTCTATTTTGGCAAGTCGGATGTAATAACAAAGGTAACTATGATAATAAATAGCAATTTTAAATTAAACTGATTAAAATTAACCTATTTAACTAGAATAGTATTAAATATTACAAAATTAAACAAGTAAAATCATAAAATTAAGTTTAGTTTAAAATAGTTCAAGATGAAGGTCGTCTTTAAATCGTTGGGATTTGAATTGTAATCGGTACATCATGAATCAGTCTCAGCATTTCAATTTTCACAATATATACATTTTTATAATCTCGCACTGTTTATCTTTCAGTTCAAAATTGATATTTTTTGGTGCATAATTAGATGGATAAAAAGGCGGCAAAAGCAAATTAAATACTTCAAAGTCAATAAAATACACCAACTTAATCTAACCATTTTGAAACAGGTGACCAAAATACCACATATGAAATGGACGCCACACCTTTAAATGTTGAGTTACCGGAATAAAAATCATAATTTGTAGCTAATAATCAAAATGTTTATTACGATACAGAAGAAAAATTAATTATAACAACAAATAGATGCAGTCCTTACACGGTGACGCATTTCAGTATACGTTGATTAAGCATCACTTCACATCCTCCTACGTTTCAACCAAAATTAAAGCAATTTCACTTCGCATAGATTCTCTTAAATGTAGAATAGTGTGTGGTTTGTCAACGTACACTTTTGATTTTAGGTACTAGGATAGTACCCATATGAATAAATCGAAGGAAGTAAAGTCGGGCAAGGGGGCGTCACAATATCTAGAAATCAGACGACCAGAACATGTTTCACGGGCAAGATTCTTTCAACCCGCTTAGAAATCGAGTAAACTTAACAAACACTTATTGTTTCAAAAACACATGTGCGGCAAATAAACGATGCTGATGTGTTAAGCACTCCAAGTAATCTAACGCATCAAGATGATAACTAAACTTCCCCCATATTAGGCTACAGAATGACCTATCCCCAACCTATCCAGCGTAAACCACACCTTTTACATGTCTTATTTCGTCTCCAATACAAGAAAAATACAGTGTTTTCAAACACAAAAGCACAATTTTATAACTATACTGAGAGAACATTCTTTAGTTATGGCCATAATTATCAATAGTTATATATTAAGTTCATTGAAAATTATCGAAAAGTTTGCATGAAAAATTAGGTTGCCTAGAAACTGCGCAATTTTATATTGATTGTAATTTGATTAAAAATGCCAAGTGCACTAAAAGCAAAGCATCAAGTTACAATTAAAATGAATGAATATGGTTTCTTAACATTTTAATTAACTTTTTTAGATAAATTTCATTGCGTGAAATATATTTCCCGAGATTTGCTCGATTAGATTTGTTAAAAATATCGGATAAGGACTGATTTGTATACATTGATGGTGTTATGTATCTGATACTGACAGATATTAATTTATTTGTGAAATTCGATTTGTTTATAGTGCTTGTTGCTTAGCGCTATAATTCTTGCATATTATGTGCAATTTTCACTGTAAGCAAAATCTCATTAATCAAAAATTTTAAAATGGCTCAATATAATTGGTATATAAAGTAATAAAATTAATTCTATAATGCTGTAATAGGTATAAACATCATACAAATCTTCTAAAGTACGTATACTAACTCATCACAAAATACCCCAAACAATAATATCCGATTGAGGAATCGAAATCAAAAATTGCCTACTAGTAGAATTTTGTCAACCTCATTATGTAGACTATATGCTTATTACAAAAACTAAAATAGTAACTTCCCTGTAAAACACATTCACTCTACAGTCTACACTAGCTGATTTCATTAGTTGTTTACTTCAATAATATCTAAATGATTATATCGCGATAGTGTAATAAGACACACCATAATTAGGTATAATAATTATTCATCGGGCAATAAAATTCTCTGTGGTGCTATTTCTACATAATCAATGACATGACTGGTTTTTAATATTCTTATGGATTCTCTTGCTAACTAAACAGGCAAGTGTATTGTTATATTTTGCTTATAATGTTATATTACAAAATAAAAATTTGTACTAAATAAATAGTTTAAATTATTACAAGATGAATTTACTCAATATATTTAATATTAAAAATGTTTATACATTTGAATAAGATTATAAAATATTACTAAACAGGTGAAATGTCGATAGTTCTCATTGTAACATTTTAAACAATTAAGTTAAAATATCCAACTACTTATCTATAAACAAAAATAAATTTGTTTTTAAATAATTTCATATTTTAAATATGAGATTCGTGGAATATTTTTATTTTTTTTTAATTACATTTGTTGCGTTTTTATCTGGAAGTTTTTTTATTTAAAATACCATTAAAACATGCTATTATTTTTAAATGGTAACAACAAAGTATATTGTGTAATTGCTTATTAATTAAATAAATTATATTTTTTCTCCTGCAAAAACTAATAAAAAAATCGACTATGAATTATCACGGGTAACACAAAGAGTGTATTTATAATTGTCAAATTAACTTTTTATTTTTATTTTGAGAAAAAAATTATGTTACTTGGAAACCTTTAAATTAACTTAATTTATCTCAAAAAATAAGCATATTTGGAATAATTATTAATGTACATAAATTGTGTTTGTCAAAATTATTTCATCAAAAAATCTTAAACAGTAAGCCTTATTATTTATCTTAAACATTAATATGAAATTTATAATTCTGCTCACAATGATTGTGTTGTCAGCAAAAACGTCACTGGCGAAAACGCAAAGGATAATTCCATGCTTGTCGGTTAATAATTCGCTTGTCTACAAATTAGAATACAATAATCATTAGTAATACAACGACTGTATTAATGATTATCGAATATTAAATTTGTTTCATTTTGTGAGATAAATTATGTTGTTCCCTGACGCACCATAATTTATCTCAAAAAAGGAACAAATTTGCGATAATCATTAAAATGCAGGAGCTGCATTTGTTAAGATTATTTCATAAAAAAAAGCTTTTATTTATTATAAACATTAATTTAAAAATTTACTCACAACGTTCGATTTAATTTTTATTAATGCCACCGTGATCGTCACTGTCAAAAATAGAAACAAGCAAACAATAACTACTATATTGTCATTTATCAATTCGATTGTAGTTTATCACTACAAACGCTAGCATTTCTAAATAAAAAATGCGCGTTAAATTAAGTGCACGTTTCCCATCCGAGTTCAAACTTCAAGGAGAAATGTTGTTGATGCCCAAAATCACAAAGCTGCTTTCGAACAAACAAATTGCCGATATAAAAATAAAATATCTCCAAAATTACTTATTCTCTTATTTAATATAATTATTACTCACGTATTTAAAGAAATGTATTAACATACAACCATTAAGTTAACACCAAGACACACATAGCCCAGAAAACCATGTTTGAGTGGATTCTATTTGGAAACGTTTACAAAAGACAAGCAATCCAAAGTGAGATTGTAAGTATGATTTCAACAGCAAACATTAATCAACAACAAAATTTTTAGCTGATAGAAGAAGTTCCCTCTGTTCCAATGCCATCAAAAATAGATCAATAGTGCAAAGAAATGTATAAAAACACCCACAAGGGATGTTGCCCGCAAGATTCATAGTAAAACTTTCATTTAAACCTGAGATTATAACACTTAGTACAGCTTCAGCACACTACCTTGTAATACGTACTTTAAGACAATTAGGCACTAGATAAAGCAAGTCTTTATCCGGCTGCTTCAGACATAGTGTTAAAAGATTTCTATGTTAACGATTTGATGTCTGGGTCAGACACCATTGAAAATGCAATCAAAATGCATACATGCAATCTAATTAACTCTCTAATGCATAACGATGCCTTGAAGCGAACTTCATTGTTAACGCGATTGCAGTCATAAACCTTTTCTTTGTTTTTTTTTTGCTTGAACCCACATTTCATACGTTGTTCTTATACTGGAATCGGTTGAATCTCGAATTTCATATAAACGGTACAAAAATAGTTCCGCAAAAAAACACGATTTATAAAAATTAATAAAACATATTTGTTAACAACAAATCGAGCTGGAAAAATCATTTTTGAGTACCATATACCTTGTATTACTCACATTGATTTATTTGATGTCTCTAAAATAAGAATGAGACAAGAACTACCGCAATAATGGTCAACCGCCTAAAAGTTCTTATGCAGTACAGAGTATAATATATCGAATACGATATTTTGTGTTTATTTCATTTTATTGATTTTTTATTACAATTTACAAATGATATATTGTATATTGTTTTGCTTGCATATTCAAGGGTTAGTTCCAAGCACATTCTTGTTTATCACATTTTTTGTTTTACGGGAGCGTGGCGTACGGGAGCGTGGCGCATACGGGAGCGTGGCGCAGGGGTCTAGGCATCTGACCGCTACACCAAAGATCGTGAGTTCAAACCTCACACCAGTTGTTGAAAATAAAAACATTTTCAAATATCTATACGCTCTCCCAACTTCACAACCCGCCTTGCCAGCGTGGGGTTTCACGGCTAAAAATCCCTCTCTGGTCGGAGTAGAGTAACAATCTCTCCAGTGGTTCGGAACCCACTCAAAACTGTAGGTCCACCTGTAATGTA
>JARJEC010124119.1:0-17480 GCA_030264575.1 Tachinus sp. AB-2021
AACAAATCTATATATATATATATATATATATATATATATATATATATATATATATATATCAAAACGATAATGTAATATAGTATACATAAAAATATAATGCTGTTGGCCCAATTTTTATCAAAAAGTAATATTCTTTGTCTCTGCATTACCATGTCAATTGAGGTAAAGATGATATTATTATTAAAATATTATCTAAAACCTTTTCAATATTCAAAAATAATCAGATCTAAATAATAGTCGTACTGTTGGTGCAGTGGTTGGACTTTTAGTATTCTATCCAATATATATTTACCGACTATTTTTTCAATAATTTAAACAGTGAAATCTATAAGATTTAGCCAGAGAATACTTAGAATGCACAACCAAGGATCTTAAATAGTAGCCATGTCACAGTTATTTGTTTTATGTGCTATTTTGTTTGGCAGTTGAAATCGTAGGGCCCCGGAAAGTGTCTTTTAACAAATTTTGTCTAAAGTTTTCTGTGCGGTCTATGGTACAAATTTTGTGATGGCGAGACTACAGTCGTTTTCTGGTGAGCTTATTTCAGTTACCCAGAAATATGTTATTCAATTACCGTAAATTTCTTATATGCATGGCCAGACAAAAAAGTTTGTTTCAAATATTTAATACGTTTTTCTAACAAATATACAAATCAAATAACGATATATTTACAACCAAAAACAACCAAATCAAAAATTTGTAGATATAGTTTAATATTTGATTAAACTACAACACTTGTTGTGAATTTGTTTATTATAATTAGATAAAATAAGACGTTATATAGCATTTGGCAGTATTAACCCACTTAATACTGCCAAATGCTACAATTTTATTAGCTTCATTCAGTTTGTGACTGAGTAACTGAATAATATACATGTATCTGAGAAAAACACCTAACAAATTTAAAAAATTTCAAATTACATTTAATTGGTTTTAAAATAAAGTTACACTGCCAGTTTTGCAGAACCTAGAAAAAAAATTAACTGGCTGATACTTGTTCCATCCTTGCTACAAAATCGTCGCTATTTCGAACTTCAGTGACATGCACGATATCTTTAAGATATTCTCAAAGAAAACAATCCATATTATTTAGATCGGGCTATTTTACTAGCCAAATGGGCTTTCTTCAATTTTAGCGGTACTCATTTTAAAATTGGAGCACAATCAGCAAATAATGCGTAGACTTTAAGCAACCATATTCTTTAATATTTTTTAGAAATACATTTTCTAAAATGTCTGGTAAAATAAGAATTACCATTTGGCCAATCAGGCAACAGAAAAGGTCCAATTAAATAATTATTTGGAATTTCTGCCCAAACATAAACTGTAAAGAAGTTATTAAAATAATTGTGACGTACTAAAGCAGATTATCCTACTATAACTGCAAATTATGGAAATTAAATGTTCTTGTGCGCCTGAAACACATTTTGCCCGTCACTGAAATTCTACCGATAAAAGCGAGATATTCTTCATAACTTTGCAATAACCACTTGAATGGTACTGTCATTCGTGTAAGATAATTTTTCAGACTTTGCGTATGCTGTAAGTGATATGGGTGTATGTGATTTCAATGTCTTCCAAGCAAAATGTGTTGACAAGTTCACCTTGGGTCACCGTCATTGCATTGATGTGAAGCAAAATTTGATAAATAATATTAATAAAATAGATCAAATATGGTTCTTTCAATAAAAAAGTATTAAAAACAAATATCTACCTACGTTTCTGAGTGATATAAATTTCAAAAGTTTCGATGCAAATGTTTAAGAGTTTTAATGTTTTATTTTTGAATTGTTTTGAGATACTTACATTACTAAAAAATACATAAATTTAGTTTACTTTTAAAATGTTATATGATGAATAATGTTATAGTATAGCATAGTTCTAATGAAGATTAAAAAGCTTTTGAAATAATTATTTAAAAATCAAGATAAAATCAAGCATAATAAATAGTGCAAAATACTGCATATATATATTTTTATTTGAAGATTACTGCATTATGCTTGGTGTTTTTGGATACATACATAAATTTAGTATTTTTTTAAAATAAAAGTTTTTTTTTTTTATTTGAAAAATTAACTTAAAATATATGTTTACAATAAAAATTAAATTATTTTGTTTATGTATGTTTATACTATATAAAATCGAAAAAATAATGCTTTTAAAAAAATTTAAATTTTTAAAATTAAAAATTTTACTTCCTAGTTTATAAAAAAGCACGTTCTATTACTTATATACTTAGCTTTGAAGTAAATTGCTAAATTTACATAAAAATTAACTGGTTTTTCTTTTCGCATAACAAAAGAAGTAGCTTAAAATTAAAATGAGTGTTTTGCCACCTCAAAAAAACTGGTCCCAGTTATCTAGTTTTATCACACAAAAGACTAAACCGAGCAAATAAATTCGTTAAAGGGTAATTAATAATAACTATCAAAACCAGCAATGCCTTTTATATTACATATTAAATTGAAATTATTATAAATTGATGTTTATAAACTCATATAAACTAAATTATTTTTTTGTTGTCTTTTTTTGTAAGTATTAATAAAAAAATACAACGCGATTTGTGTATTATGATTTATTCTTGTTATGAAACATTTGTTTATAATCAATTATACATTTACAATTCAATGATAAGGTCGATAACAACCATATTACCAATTAAAGATAGAATCAGAGCGACCGATGTGTCATGGTTATTTCTTTATCGCTTTTTAAGGTGTTGCCAATTCCGAAAACCATTTATGGTAAAAAATTGTGTTCACATGCAGCGCTCTCACCTCAAACGCACAATCAGAATGTATGTCACCAATGGTTACATTATGTAATGTTTCTCTTGTTTGTTCTAGATAATAGATAGCAATAACATGATGCTTCTTACTTAGTCATTCATTATAAAGCACACATGCGTTGAGATGCGTTGGCTGAATTTTAGAAGAAAAAACCTTATACAGATTGGGACCGAATCAAAACCGATACCATATACGGTCCACTACTAACAGTCCGATAAAGGTTATATCATTTGGAGTGCACTTGCTTTATGGCAATGCCGTGAAATTATACGAGATCGTACCATTTAAGAGTTTTCCAAGATATACAGAGTGAAATTTTTTATTTTTTATTTTTTATATCTAGTTATATTTTGTCATTTGATTAATCATTTTTCGTAATTTTTAATATTTTTATTCTATTTTTTTATTATAGGATTTTATACAATATTGATTTAAAAATAATATCTATATTAATTAATAATTATAAAAATGTAGATATGAAATTCATAAAATATATAAAGTAATTTATTTAAATGATTATGCAATCTTATTAAACAGGAAATTTCTAAAAGTTGTTTTTTCTATTTGATTATGAAATAAAATTCTCTCTAAGAAATATTTATAAAATTCATATATTTTACTATTACATTATAAAACCATCAACATTTAACTGTATTTTGAATTATTCCGGCATTTCCGACATTTAATACTACATTTTAATGACTTCACATTTATTTCTCACGCAATGATTGATTTTTGCTAGCGTGTTTATCTATTTGCGATAATCTCTCAAGAGCGACAAGTTCGGTTAATAAACTATTGTGAATTAGTCGAGTCATTGCGTTCTCCTTTATTTATTAAATATAAATAATACGAGATTATCGTTTCCACGTAATAATTTTTATTACGTGGAAACGTGTTATTGTGATCTACAGATCAAACCAACAGGCAGAAAAAAAACATTATGTTCCTATTTGTAATACATTTCATTTTATAATTCATAAGAAATACAACTACTATGTTTTATATCACAATTTATTTAGCCACACCCCAGCCAGCAGAGTCACGTCATATTCACGTAATTTTTTGTGATATTCGTGAATATAACGTATTTTTATCAATAGATAACGTCACTTTTAGTTGAAAAAATGACGTTGAGGTCCACAAGTTATCACGAATCATGCGCCTAAACTAACCTCACTCATTTTTGAGTAGTAATCAGCCAAAAATTAAGTTAACCTAGATGAGACAATTTAGAATATTTAGTCTGAAGTGGAATTAGTTAAATGGAATAGATATCGGCCTGGATATATATATATATATATATATATATATATTGTCTTTTTGTCGTCATATTTACATAATGAAGTAAGCTAATGACAAAAAATGACGTGAATAATACACATCTTTGCTGGCTGTGAGACCGTGATTGTAATTTTGATTAAACCTTACTCTTCAACAGCAACTAATGTAACGTCTGATAAAGACTGAGATTCAAAACTGCACCCAGAGTGTGTTTAAATAAAAATATCAATGAAGAATAAGGAAATAAAGAAGGCCAAGAACTATTCTTTGAAATCAAAAAAACGTTAACAATTATAGGTAAGCATGAACAGGGAATGTGCAGTGTGTGTGCAGCTACTGTATAAATTCCGCAAAGCAGAAACCAGCCCATCTTAAACTATAACGTAATACAAGGCACAAATTATTTTCAAGAGCCATTGCTGAGGCAAATACCTCACTACACCCCAAAAAAAAGTTATAAGTGTGCTTTTTTACACACAGTAGAAGTGAAAATCTTTAATTAAGCCGGCTATTTGGAAAAGTTAACATGTCCATTTTGTTATTTAAACAGTTCACGAATCTAACGATCATTTGTAGTAATGAAAAGATATATTTTCTTCTCCCTTAAATAGGTACAATTATCGTTAAAAACTACTCTAACAGTGGACTAAAAATAATCGATTCAATTTCATTATAATATTTATACTAAGAAACTAAATGTGTACTTGTCATATTTTTTATCCGTCTTATTTATGCACAGCTACCGTGTCACTCATTACAATCCTATCAAATTATTCCGATTAACCTATGCGCTTTTCCGGACGCACACCTCAATATAAAAGTATTCACTTCCAAAAGTAGATTTTTGTAAAGATCACCTAAGATTAAACAACAGTACACTTTATAGAACCACAAAAAAGAAATAAAATCTTTACTAAAACGGTATTTTAAAATGCAAAATTTGACGCATTTTTATTTATAATTAATATTGTTTTTATAAACATTATCTTATTTAAAATTTTAAACATATCTTAAATTATGTATGTGTAATCTCCAAATCTTACTGAGAGTGAGGTTTAATCAAAACTACAATCAATGTCTCACGGCCAGCAAAGACATGTCTTATTTACGTCATGTTTTAGGTCATAATGAAGTAAGCTGTGACCAAAAATTACGTGAATGAGACATGTCTTTGCTGACCGTGAGACCGTGATTGTAGTTTTGATTAAATCTCATTCTCAGTATTCTCATCAGCAACTAATCTAGCGTCTGAGATTCAAAACTGCAGCCAGAGTGTGAATAAATAAATTGTGATATAACACACAGCTTTATTTCTAGTCTTAGATTCTTATCAATAATAGGTTTAGTGTTGATAATATTTGATTTAGTTATTTAATATTACATTAATTAATAATAATAATAATCTATATTTCTTCTTCTATATAAAACAACAAATATAATAACTAAATAAAGTTAAATATTAAACAATAAACAATACAAAACAAACAACAAATAATACATAAGAAGAAATGCAATCGGTTCAAGTCTAGCTGGACCTTCCACCAAACGCTTAACAAAACTAGTTTATTTAAATAAAAAATACAATAACTTTGATAAGAACTCTTTTTAAATGTTTACATCTAAGTACCTGTTGGACTGACCGGTATATTTCATTTCTGCTATTGCTCGTGAGCAACACATATGGGTGATAATTTTCTATCAAACAGTTAGAAGAAATAAAACACTCAAACTACATATACAGGCTGAATATTTCAAATGATTTCTTACACTTACCAAGTGTTGACATTTCTACAAATTTTGATGTTATATTTTGCTACTATATATACAAATGTTTCAAAGATTTAAATAAATTTCAATATTTTGTAAACATATTTCCGCAGTTTATTCATATTTAGCAACTTTTGGATGTGTACAGGTACTACATTTTGCAAGTGATTATCTCTTTTTTAAATTTAAATTATGAATATCGGTTTTCAAAACAATTATATTCTGAAGGTATTGTCGTATTTTGAAACTAATAATTGTAGAAGTTGGAGTTCCGTGTTTACTCGTTATAAGGATTTATTTTGTAGCGACGGTGTTAAATTGATTTAACACTTTATCAACCATTTAACCTGTTCACAACCAGTAAACAACATGAGCATGCCATCTCCCTCGTATTCATCAGTAAATTACTATTGCCCCTAGTAAGTCTGCCTTATAAAGGCGGTGTTTTGGTAGGACCAACAGCTTATAAGATGACTTCCAAACCACCCCGATAAATCACCTTTACCCGGCCGGTAGCGTAGACTGGCTAAGCCACAGAATGTAGAAAAAAATTAAAAAAATACCAGAAGAAATCAATATTTTTTAATCTTCTAATATTTACTATTTATTTAAACATATTACATAACATAACTGCATTCTAAAAATAAACTAATTTATGTGCTATACTATTTATTCTATTATCAGTTCTATTATTACCTTTTCAATTGAATCTACACTAATTGTTTACTAATATTTCCTGCCAACAATAACTTTGTTTACATTTCCACATTGTAGCAATACTATATAATACATATAGCACGTATGTATTCAATTAATGAAAAGTAAAGAGACAAACATTTGTAGCCGTTCTCGTACAGTACTTAATACGAATTCAAACTAATGTACCGCACATTTAATGGAACAGCAGATATGACATCAGCTAATTTTAATCGTTAATATGTAAACTTTATTTTGTATACTTGTTACTTACTACTTACTTTTGTTAACTAACATAATCAATTGTTTTTAATTTTTTTAAATTTTTTTAAACGGGACTGGGGTGAATAGAATTGAATGCTTTAAATTGGAATAGTGAGGGTAGCACGTTAGAAATTGTACTTTATGTTAAGATTTAATAAAACTAATTCTGTTGTTACCGTATTTGATAAATTTTTAAGTTCCAAAAATATTGTACCAACAAAATGAATTCGACTCATATTTTGAATCAAAATGATACAATCAATTAAGTAGTATAGATAAACGTTTTAATATACATTAAAATTTAAATTTCACTAATCATAACTAATTAAAGATTTTTTATCATAATGTAATCTTGGAATACAATATGATCTTATTAAGTATACATGTATTGTTTTAATTGTGTAGTTACAAAGCACATGAATTCCATTCAAGTTTAATCATAGATAATAATAATATGTATACCGATAAGTAGATTCATGTTTCAGTATAAATGAAGAATTGCTATATCTCAAAACTTAGTGTTATTATTAAATGAGAAATTATTTTGTTAAATAAAATTATATACGTAGATAATTTTTAATGTTTCATTATAGTTTGTAGATAACGTAATACAAATGATCTAGGAAACAATTAAAGTATTTTTACTATCGACATCTCGTTAATTAATTTAATTATTAAAATAAACAGTGCATAAAAGCTGTTATAAAAAAGTTTCCATAAATCTCCATACGAGAGGCCTCAATTCTGTCTTTATAAACTAAAATAACACAATACAATAATTTTATTGATCACGATTGACTAGTGCCAAAACTGTTGATAATTCAATTGAAATATGCGTCCGACACGCAACAGAGACTCAAAAACAGAGCGGAACAAATGGCAATTAAAAATTTACACGTTCTAAGTTCGGCCGTCACAACTGCTTAAACTTCCAAATTGGGAGGTGAATATTTAAAAATCTTTAATTAGGAATTAGACCGATTTCAGACAGCGTTTTTAATTCGTTAAATAACCCTGACGGCAGCGAAATGCATACTTGCTGGCAATTAAAATGTTTTTGTACTCTTCAATCATAAATAAAACACTTTTCACAGTTTATTAGTTTACTTTTATTCTAAAAGAGTATTGAGATTGTCATATTTTTAAAGACACAAAATGTTAAGATATATTATATTTTTAACAACTTGGCTAACACAATGGAAGACGCATTTTGCAAATATAAATATTTAAACTTAGATTTTAGTTACATTGAACCGAGAAAAATAATATTGATAAAAAGGTCTATTATCATATATTATGCAATAAAAGGGAAGACGCTTTTAACCTTGGATGAATTCATTTGAAAGCTGTTTTCAAAACTTTTAAAGTATATTATCGTAGGCTTGCTATAAGCATTACCTATTTTATTATAAACGTCAAAAATTTTACACGATTCTTAACAAATAGTTTGTCTTAGTTCTTTTAAAAGAAAATAGGAACAATTTGCTTTAAATTATGTAGTTGTGCATTAATGCAGCTTTGCAGGTCTTGTGCCAGAGAAAATCAATATAATATTCTAGTAAAGGCAACTTCAATCGGTGATTTAGTCAACTTATTTGCATAGTTGATTATATAAGTAAAATTTGGAGTTTACACATAAATAATTTGAGCTATTTTTAAAATTTTAAATAAGAAACAATATCAATTATAAATAAAAATGCGTCAAATTTCGTTTTAAAATACCGTTTCAGTAAAGATATTATTTCTTGGTTGTGATTCGGTAAAGTGTACTGTTATTTAATCTTAGGTGATCTTTACAAGTCTTTTTTTGGAAATGAATACTTTTATATTGAGGTGTGGGTCCGAAAAAGCGCATAGGTAAATCGAACAATTTGAGGGGATTGAGCGAGTATCTGGCGTAGTGTAATGAGTGACACGGTAGCTGTGCATAAATAAGACGGATAAAAAATATGACACATGGACATTTAGTTTTCAGTATAAATATTATAATGAAATTGAATCGATTATTTTTAGTGCACTGTTAGAGTAGTTTAGTTTAGTACCTTCTCTAAATTTTTTCTATATTCCTCTCATGCTTTAGATTCTGCAATGCGTAACATCGTGAGTTCTTAGATAAATATACATTTTTCTCTTTTTTCTATTTATTTTAGTATTTTACAGCTACATGACCGGTTAGTAATTATGTTGTACAATAGCATGTTTTTGGCTTATTGTTTGCCTTTTTTTATTTCAAGGATTAGTTCTCTTGGCCATTTTCCTTTTTCTCCTTGTCCTTGTCTACATTATCTCTGCCATGTTTTATAGTATCCTGTCTTTCCCGTCTTTGTGCTTCTTATTTACTAGTTCTTTCATTTACCATTTTCTTTATGTCTAGACTTCTTTCTACCATTAGATTAGCAGGAAGTGTCGCCGCGAATATTTCTAGGGCGCGTGACAAGACCATTCTGTATGCTTTACAGATTATCAATAAGCTTCCTGTTATAACTTCTCATATTTTAATCTATCTCCCTATGTTTCTGCGACGTACAACAGTTTACTTATATAAATACGCTGTTGCTATTAAAATACTTGCACCTTTTTTAGTGTTTTCTTATTTGGCATAAACCACTTACACTACGTAAATTTTTAGAAGAAGTATTAATAATAACACTAAAACACAGTTAATTATGT
This sequence comes from Tachinus sp. AB-2021, assembly GCA_030264575.1. Classification (NCBI taxonomy): domain Eukaryota; kingdom Metazoa; phylum Arthropoda; class Insecta; order Coleoptera; family Staphylinidae; genus Tachinus; species Tachinus sp. AB-2021. Next base: position 9,471 of record JARJEC010124119.1, read on the forward strand.
CCCCAATCACTAAATTTTATGTAATCACTGACAAAGATGGTATCGTATGCATTATTTTTATAAACTATGTTTACAAGATATTATAAAAATTAATAAAAACGTATTGTTAGTTACTTCAAATGTATAGTTTTCAAATGTAGACTAATAGGTTAAAGGTGCAGGATGAACAAAAATTTTGGGATAATTGCTGAAGATTAAAAGTGATATTACAAGTGATGGACGTTGGAGATCAAGGAACATCAATAAATTTTGCGTTGTTTCACATGGAAAGTGTGCTGTTATATTTATAAAGTCTGGGCAATTGTTTAAATTGATCAAAAATCCAAACGCATTAATCTGAATTTAAAAGTAGCGGCGAGTGGTACGGAACGCCTTAATCGCAACAGCTAATACTTACTTTAATCATTTATTAATTTTTTAATGCAATGCGGAAGTCACTAAAATGCACTGATGAGGTCTGTAGGAGTGAAATATGTGAATAAATTTTAATAAAAGATTTTAAGTTTAATTGTTTTGATTTTTGCAGTGTTACCTGTGTGATACTGTTTGTTTGTAGGGTGTATATAGTGTCTCAGATGGATTTCTACTATATTTATATTCATAGAAGCAAAGACAAATAACCACTCATACTAACTTTTTTATCGTTACATAAAAATTACCCCCTGGACAAATGCCTCTAGATATAAATCCCTCGTCAAAAACCTCAGATAAATTAAATTCGTGTTAAAAAGACACCCATACAAACATCTCCCGGATATTTAACCCTACTTCATTTAAAATAAAAATAGATATAATATAAAGTTTAGTTATACCATAAAATTGTAATGAAAAAAATGTTTTCCAACTTTTTATTGACAGCCGTTTCATCGCCGACCAATTTATGCCATATTTTGCCTAAATTATTGTTGTCATTACCATGTGAAAAGTACAATGTTATAAGCGTAGATTATCTTAATACGTATTTTAAATCAAATTTTGAAAACAATATAATAAATATGATGGACTATCAATCAAAGGTAAAACTTATCATATTTTTTATTTGAAATTGGAGGAGACTTGAATATAATGGCGGTTTTTGTGTGGCGATATATTTAACAGAGTATTTTAAAGAGGAGTTTATATCTGCGGAGGGGAGGGTATAGCGAACTGGGTTTATGTATGAGGAATATTTGCTGGGGTTGTATCTTTAACAAGGGGTTTGTCGGGGCTTAAGTCTAAGGAAACTGTAATTGTGTCAAAAATATTTGTAAACAACTGCTTACTCTATTGGTAAAAACTACAATTCTGTGCCAAAGTCCAATATGGCGCACATTAAAAATAAGAACAACCTGTCCAATTCTTAAACACCCTGTATGAAACAATTATTTTGAAGACAAATCCATGTTTCTCTTAAACAATAAAGCAACTTGTTTTACAAATATTTTTGATAAATTTTACAATCATTTTTGTTTATCTCGTTGATTATCTTCGGAATTAATAGGAATTTTTAATACTTTTAAAGTGATTATTAGTAAAAATATAAAAAAGTTACACAAATCTGCTAGAATTTTTGAAAATATTTTTAAAATTAATGTAAAAAAATAAAATATCAGCATTTTACATTTAAAAATACTAGACATATTTATTTTTAGAAATACGTGGTATTGTTTATTGTAATTGACCTAAATAGAATTCCTCTCAATGCTACAAATAATTAATTGCATGACTCATCTATTTTTATGAATAAAATTTAATGACAACATTTAACGGTAACTTGTCTCGTCTCGTCCAGTGTTGAACCCTGAAACTTTGATCCCAGAATCTAGAGATAAATCCTAACTGCCGATTGAAGGCGGTTACTTGACTTTAATTGTTAATTTTTATTTAATATAAAAACATAGAAATACAAACAATTTTCGATTATAAGATATAATAGCCGGGTCAAAATAAAATTGAAATTTAAAAATAAGTTTTTAATAAAAGGATTGGTTTATCTGCTTTACTTTTTGTGATATGTGTATACTGTATACAGTAGCATCAACAATGATTAACGATTTAAATCTCCCCCCAAAACAATCTGGGAATTGTATAACAAGACCTTTTGCATTAACACTTTTTTGACAATTTTGAAGCATACGCTCCAAACGCGTAGGAAATATGTTATGTGTATGTATATTGTCTGTTGGTTATGAAAAAAAAACATAAACAATGTATTCAATAATTCTTTCATTGCTTTTAGCGGTAATTTAAAAATTCTCAATCATTATTGATACTTCTTTCTGTAGAAGAGATATATAAATTAAAAAAACCACGTGCAATAAACACTTGATAAAGAAATGTTAAATGTTATTTTATATTATTGCCTCAAAAATTAATTAAATCGTTTGAAGTGTTGTAAATATATGTCCAATGATCTTAATAACATTGACTTGTTTTATTATACAAAAATTATAAAATTAATAAGTAAGCTAATATACAATTAAAATTGAATACATGATCGACGAGGTTTCCGGCACGTCATAAATTAGAAACATAATATAATTGTGGTCTATTCGTGTTTCCTCGACCGAATTAATCAAATGAACATAAACTAATATAATATGTCAAATGGTTTATATATCAAACTTAAAATAACATTTTAATGGACTATATTAGACGTGATAATGTTTATGCTTGTTTGATAATGACGTATAAACGTCGAAACTAGTTAAATAAAAAATTAAAGTAGAGTATGGAAAAAATTAACCTTCTCTTACTCCAAATTATCGCTGTGAAGCTAATGAGCTTCATGAGAGATCTAATGAGATCTCAATCTCAAATCTGTAAGTCTGAAGATAACATCAAAAAAAGTCTTATCCTTCTATGGTACACCTCTATGTAGTATTTTACAAATATTAAAATTAATAATAAATACTATGTTAGTTCCAGTTGAATTGAATATAAAATTGTTAATACTTTTTTAAATAAATAGACAAATAAAGATTATAATACTAAGGGTTATAAAATACATAAATTTTATGTGCAACCAGTATCACATGGCTATTAAGTAGCTGAAACTAGTAGAAAAATAAATAATAAAGCATATTTTGCACATTATATGTTTTTTAACCTTTAAAATTCAAATATGCACAACTTGGTAAACAAATATTATTTAAATAATAATAAACGTTGTTGAACTAAATATTGCCTTATCTTTAAAAATGTGTCAACGGTTTTATTTAAAATTTTTTACAAGATCAATTGAATTAATGATTTTAACCACGAATAACAATTATTTTTTTTTAAGAAAAATTATAATAAGAGACTCAAAAATAACAAAATATAAACTTTTCTATATAACATAATAATTTTGACGTAATTTTGAATGGGTTGGATTGCAAAGTTGCAAAATGAAGTTTAAATCCAAATACAGATTAAATTAAAACACAATATAAATTGTTAAAAAACCATAAATTGCTATATAACAGATAACAATAGTATTTATATTACCAAAATTAGTATAAACATTACATACTAGTTGGGTATTGCAAATTGATTGCTTTTAAATTAAGGTTAAGTTTAGTTAAACATTTGAGGAATTTTAAACAAAATAGATAGATCTTGTAGTATGTTTGAAAGCTTGAAAAATTTTGAGTTGCAACAAGTTAGAACTACTTTGTTATTATTAGTATTATTTACAAATTGTAATATGAAACTTTGAATTGAGTGACACATCACCTAGGAAAATAGAAGAAATGTAACAATTTGATTCAAAATGATTGTACTTACAATGTAAAAGTGGATAGATACCTGTTGATTTAAATGGAAAATATTTCAGATATTTTTTTAAAGTGTATTTAATAGTTTTACGTGAGAATTATAATGTGGATACCATATCAATAAGCTATACTCTAACTTACCATACTTTACTATATTAGTGCATAAAGATTTGATTGCGTTGATATTGGTAAACTCTCTGGTAATACAAATGGCAAAGCCAAGAGTGCCAGTAACATTTTATCCTATAGGAACAATAAAAATTAGGTGCAAATCAAAAGCAGTCACCAGCTCTTTAGATGTAGGTTGGTGTTCAATTAATATACAAATAATGTTGTAAAAATGTGTGATAGCTACTAGCTTTTTGGAATATGATACATTTCTTATGTTTAATTCCTGACTGTTTTGGACACACCATAGATATATTACATCTAGTTTAATCAACTTTTAGATGGTCGACCTCTGCCTTTCGATATACATACTTTTACATTATAGATTTGCTTTGTCACTCAATCCAGACATATAAAAACGACTCAACCAAAGGAATGTACTTTGTTTGTATTAGTCTATTGTTGCTACTTTCACAAAATATGTTCATTCTTACTTACTGATTTTTAACCTTGTTCATATCTTACCACATACATTTCTTAAGTACTCTATTTCAACCTTCAGATCCATACAGAAAAGTTTGTATTAACACACTTTTATATACTGCCACTGCCACTTGCTTACTTGAACAATATTTTATTTTTTGCAAGTACACACATATTTTAGCTTTACGATATTTGCAGGTTATGTAGCTGATATAAAATTAATACTACGAATGGTACAAAGAAGGGGGATAGAGATAGGGAAAGAAAAAGTGTATGCACTCCTATAAGCAAACGAAATAATGATTGTGGAAAAATGTGGAAAAAATGAAAGAAAACATATTTAGAATGAAAGAACTTCGCGTAAAGACAAAAGTTATAAAATTTAGGTAAGAAAAAGAATGAGTAGAAATGGAAAAAGGAAAGTTGAAGAAGTTAAAATTTTGAAGTATTTAGGTTAAATGTTTAGCACAAATATTGAAGAAAATAAACAAATAAAAGAATTAATGGTCTATTCTGTAACTATCCATTAAATTTTAACGACACTTTTAAAAACTAATATGATCGCCGGTCTATTAATTTTCCTGGTGACATTAGTATTTAGTAATCAGAAATTTAAAGATTCCATTAAAAACTTTATATTTTAACGATACCCGTCAAAATTTCCAAATGTGTTTAACCTCTAGCGTCGGTGATTTGTCTCAAAACGAGGACAGAAACAGAAATAATGTATTAAAAAAGAAAAATAAAAACGGAATCAGTTAAAAATCTATAGTATAAGTTTGATAACTTTGCAAAAATGGACAAAATTTGAAAGAATAACCCACACAGACGTAACTTCTGCTTTCTTTACTCTTATGAAGGCTGAATAATTGAAATCTTATAATTGTAACTAGCTTTTCACTGCAGTATATATTAGTTTAATTTGTTTATAAATGTACTGCCTCTATACTTTAAGCGCTTATAACTCTATACTATACGCTGCTTTTCGATTTTGTTTTCTAACTACTAACTACACTGTAGTTAGTACTGCTCAAATACAATTGTTCAAAATATTCTTACAGCGCTCTCTAATACTGTTTTCATTTCAAATAATTCTTATAATCATTCAGAATACCACAACTTTTTTATTGCACGTCTTGTTTTGTTCTTTTCGCTCACTTTCAAATTATTTTTTTTATTTCCTTCAAAATTGTTTCGCATCTTCTCTTCTTAATTGCTCCTTACTTAACTAGTTTTCTTGCATTCAGCTTTTTCTCTCTATTTTCCCATGTCATTTTTTCAGCAATTAACTTTTTATCTGCTTCTTTCTGTTTATTCACTGCAACTTTTACTTGTTCCATCATGAATCTCTCTTTATATTTCCAACTACCGTCACTCCACACGAAGCTTTTGGACATTCAACGATTGTTACTTTTAATCTATTCCACACAATTTCTACTTTTTATGTTTAATTATTATATTTTATAATTTATACTATCAAATGCTTTAGCAACATCTTTTTGCTTAAATTAAAACTTTACAGCGCTCTATTATAAACTTTCGGTATTGTTGTTTATTCCCTATTGCCTTTCAACCATCAAAATAGGTGGTAATGTGAAAACTATTGCGTCTTATATCAACTCAGTACGTTTAAACCACTTTAAAAGTTGAAGGAAAGTTGCCATTACAAATAATAGCATTGAATATCTATTTAAGAGGTATACAAAATACGTCACAATAGTTTTTTAAAATCAATGACGGTAATTGATTCAAAGTCGAGTTTTTATAAATTGACAAAAAAGGATTAATATTTATATTTAGAAATGGATTTGTAAATTTCAATTCAAAATAATTAGCAAAGATGTTTACGATATCTGTATGATTGTTATAAGATTATATTTATTGGTAAAGATGCATAATGGAAAGAAATATAGTGAGACGTCTAGGAGACAGGATCCGATAAAAACACCTGGAAATACAAAATGGAATTAAATTGTAGTCCAAAAAATACCGTAACAAGCAAGATTGGTTTTGGTTTGATTGAGCAAAAGATATTACCAACAAAATTTTATTTGTAATGTAAGAGTGAAATTCTGACTTCCAAAGCAGCTTGTGATACAGATACGTTTTTTGGGGTATGCACCTCTCGTCAGTTTATCTTTCAACATGCCAAACGAAGAACGTGATAATTACAATGCTACACTAGCATTACATATATATATATACATATAAATTGTACGTATAAATTGTACGTATAAACATCCTATAAAGAAAAATATTAAGATTCTTATTCTTAATTAATAATTTAAAAAAATAATGTTGGCTTTGCATTTTCACATTAACAACAAAAAAATTGAAACCGGTAATAAATCAAATTATAAAAAGCATATTCTAGTATATAAACTTAGTAACTTAAATTATTAATATATATTCAAAACCAACACTTAAATTTAAAAAAAGTAAATTTTGTATATTTTAATTTATTTATTTAATTTATATTTTTTATTTAAAGTTTTTATGTAATTTTGTGTTAATTTTAATTTTAATTTTTGTTTAATTACTTGTTTTTCATTGCTTTTGTTTTTTGCTATTTTTAAAGTATCTCGTTTATACTTCGTTTATTTTAATTTAATATATATATTATTTGCTTATAGTTTTTTTTATTATTCATAATTTATTTTATTAATATTTTATTTACTCTTTAATTATTTATTTATTCAATTTGTTACTTTCATATATTTTTACTGCATCAATGTTAGACTAGCATTGTACACTATCTAGATTCTTAAAACACGTATTGAATAATAAGTAGCAAACTGGGCATACTAATCGATTAGTTTTAACATATTCATCAAAGCTTTCAATATATGCAACAGATTTATATTGTTTATCCGTTGTGGTATGGCTAAAAATAATAGTTGAATGGTCTAAATAATACTAGAAAATAATTCCACACATTTTGAACCCTGTTTTAGGTCATTAAAAACTTGATACACAGATTTTAATCAAAATTACTATTGTAAGTACTAAAACGTTAATGCTTTAAAAAATGTTCACAAATTTTGAAGTGTAAGTGAAAAATGTAACAAAACGTTATAAAAGTTTGTCAATTATTAAGAAATATTTAACTTATAAAATGTTTAAAAACATATTTTAAAATGTAGCAAAAAGGCTCCAAAGTTGAGAAATTAACATTTTTATGAAATTTGTAAAAACAAAAAAAACTAAAAATACGATATGTTAATAATAAATATAATTTTAATACATTGGTATATTAATTATATTTTATTATATTTATTATTAATATAAATAATTGCAAAATAAATACCAAACAAATCAACCTAAATAGAAGTCCAAACCAAAAAGAAACTTATTTTGACATTTGTCTAGCTTCATAAATAACAAAAAATAAAACAGAATTACTTATGGCTTGGGTCACCCGGTATATAAAACAAAAATATGTAGTTCAAAAATCAAATAATTTTGAGAATACGAAAACTAGAATAATCTTTATCTTTTCAAAAATGTATTTCAAATTTTTGAATTCATAATCTCATAAACGCAACGGTAAACCGGTTGTGTCAAATTTATCATTACTAATGTAAATTTCTGGAAAACTTACGAAAATAAATAGATTCAATAGATAATTAGTTTTTTGACCTCGTCTCTTCGTTCGAAGTCAAATTTGTATAATTTCTAGCTT
>JARJEC010124290.1:0-16004 GCA_030264575.1 Tachinus sp. AB-2021
TGTATATATATGTATATATATATATATATATATATATATATATATATATATATATATATATATATAAATATATATATATAATATACATACTTAAATTGTCTACTTCTACGTCCTCTTCTTCCGCCCATTACAGGATTACCAAAGTGTTCTGGATGTGTTAGAGGTAACTGATCTAATGTTTCACTTTCATTAAAATGCCTTCCACTCTTTAAGCATAATGCAGTACGTCTTAATGTTGTTATATCACCATCATCAAACACTAAAAAAAAAAAATTATTTACCTATATTCTTACAACATGTTTTGTTTTCTATGAATTAAATTTTAAACAACATTAATAAAAATTGTCACTATTAAAAAGTATTAACCGTTTAAATCAAATATTCTGTAGTTTTTGAATAACAGCATTTTATTAGCTGCTATTTTACATGGAGGCAAAAAGGCCGTATTTCAAAACTATTCAGGATTTGCTATAACAAATTTGTAAAGTGCCAGAATTCACATTTATTCACAAGATGTATAGTCTTAAGCGGTGATTCCCAACCACTGTGGCAAGAGATTCTTTAAAGTGTGCCGCCACTTTCAAACAGCAGCCCTTTCTGGAATAAAAACCATTTAATTTTTAACATTTCTTTATCTATTGACACTATATTCGGTCGATTAATGTGGCACCAAATTTTTTAAATAATTAAATGTGTGTCGAGAAAAAGATTTACAATCACTGGTCTATAGCTTTAACTTTTATTAACAAAAATAAACAATCTTTTTCTAACATTTAATTATCAATAATCATAAATTATCTACTAATAATAATAATAATAATAATAATAATAATAATAATAATAATAATACACTTACACAATTATAAAGTATTAAAAATATTACATTTTAGGAAGAATACATACATTTATAAAAGATAATACCGTTAAAAGAATGTCTGTATGTGTGTGTGTGTCATGCATAACTCAAACAGTTTTTAAGATAATATTTTGAAATTTGTGGAATATGTTAGCTCTAAAATTCGTTTCGATTGTTTAAGTTGGTAACATGTGGTGGTAAATTTTCCTTCAAAAATCGCCACAAACGTACATAATAACAAAGAAAGGAGAGTAATTCTTCAATTCTATAGCAATTTAACCATAGAAATTAAATTACATTGGTTTTAGATCGATATTTTAATACCTAACTTATAAAAACGCATTCGAAATATGAAAAAGAAGGATTTTGTCAATTTACAAGATAACTATGAAATGAATAACAAAATTTCATATAAGCTAATTTGTAGATCTCTAAAATCTGCATATTTTGATTTTTGTTTCATTAAAACATTCCAAATTACAAAAAAGATACGATTTTATTACTTTTCTCCCTTTAGTGGCGTTTAGTTGGTGCCAAAATCCACAAAATTCAAAAATATTAATAAAAATTATATAAAATAAGGGAAGCAAAGTATGTCCAAGTGACCGACCGGATTCTTCTTTATTTTTATACTATCCTCCACTCTCTACCAACACACGAGAGAAAAGTTTTAGTACGCATTATGACCTCTAGTTTTTATTTAAATTACAAAAAAAGTAAATTTACATATTATGTAATATAAACAATATCAACATATAAAATTACAAAAAATTATACAAGATATACTATAATTATTATACAGACAAATTATTAGCAGGTAAAAATTATCAACCCTTTTGCAAAAAGGCTTGGGTTGGGTGGCAATAAGACGGTTTTTTTGTCAATTATTTATTTATAAAATATTGCAGATGTTCCGGTATCCGAACTAACACCTTCTTCAGCGCTACAACATACTTAAAAAAGATAACAACACAGAATAAATTATAACAAACTTAAAACAAAATTAAAATAAAGAAAAATATTGATTGATTAAACATATCAAAAATTGATGACTTAAAATTGATTGGAGAGAAAATAAACTCACCTCATTTATTATAAAATAATTTTGTCAAAATAGCTAAAAATCAGCATTAGAGAATTGTTACATGCAAACATGAGTCCAGAATAATGCAACCATCTGATTTTAAATTGAATGTAGTCGGGCATACAAGTTTAAAGGCCATCAATATGGATATGTTGAGAATTTCTTTCCATTATATTAATATTAAAATTTATGAAAAGCATTTCATTTTTTTAAATTAGGTTCAATGTTAAGAATTTTAGTTTTTTAAAAATTAAAATTTGTGCCCTTTTATAGTATGATTTGAAAACCCAGTCGTTGTTAATTTATTTTTACAATCTCTCTTATGTTGACCAATCCTATCAAAAAATTGTTGTAAATGTATGTATGTTGTAGCGCTGAAAAAGGTGTCAGTTGAGATACCAAAACGTCCGTAATATTTTATAAATAAATAATTGACAAACAAAAACGTTCTGTCACCCAATATTATATTAACTTTTAGAAGACATCATCAACTATAATTAATAATAATAATAATAATAATAATTGCCATTACAAATGAATATGAAATATTAAATGTTTGACAGAAATTAAAAAAATTACAATAAAATAATAATAACAAAATATTAATTATTATATTATATAAAATTAAATGTATAAATAAATTGAATTTGAATTACTTATAAATAATATTTATAATAATTATTGAAAAAAATCATTAATTGAATAGTAACATTTTTGTAATAGATATAAATGTTGTTTAGGTTTGAATAATTTATATTTATTATTCTTTTAATTCTCCTGCAAGTTGTTGTATAGAGGGATACTTAAGTATCCATGGAATTTTTTAAAATTGGTCAAATGAGGTATCATTGATGAATAAAATCATGTCTTATGCTATAAGCATGTGATTTGTTGTTGTACAGATTAATACCTTTTTATAAATAACACAGATTTCAATATGTAAATGGAATGTACTGTTAGTATATTATGTATTTTAAAGATATTTTTACATGTATTGGGAATTTTAATATTAAAAATTAATCTCAGAAATCTTTTTTGTTGTATAAATACTCTGTTAATATTAATAGCTCGTCCCCATGTAATAATATTAAAGGCAATATGTGAATTTGCTAATGCATAATATAAATTCAACAAAGTTGCTGAAGTTCCTGAAGACTTTAATTGTAATAATACAAAACAGGCTTTACTTAGTTTTTGACGTACATGAACAATATGTTCATTCCGTGTAAAATTTTTATTAATATTAAGTTATAATGCCCAAAAATTTTACAGATTTTGATAGTATATAATTTTCATTATTATGATAATATATGACTCGGATAACTTTTTTCTTATTAATTTGTTATAAAATAACCTGTCTAATAATTTTGGACTTAATATTGCAATAGGACAATAGTTTTGTTTTTTGTTAAGGATATTTCTTCTATAAATATGATAGATGATATGCCAATGGAATGTGCATAATAAAATGATAAGATTGGTGGAAGAGGAACCTCAGAGTTACATGTCTTTTAGCATTGTTGATGGTAGACTTCAAAAACTAATCAAAAATCCGAGTTCATTACATCTTAATGATTCTTGGAAATGGGTAGTACCACGGTCTAAGCTGATGTATTACAAGAATGTTATGATGAAGTTACTGCCGGTCACTTAGGTATAGCTAAAACTTGTCAACGCGTGTCACAAAATGATTACTGGAAACTAGTGGTGTGCAATATTGATACTTTTGAGTATCAAATACTAATCAATAATCGATGATACTTTTCCATTAAAATAAAAATTGTAAATTTATTTTTTAAATAATAAATAAAATACCTAGTTAATAGCCATATTTTTATATTAAAATGTATATAAGATAATGTATTAATTGTCATTTCTCAATTAAAAATTAAATTTCTTTTACACAACTGTCTATATAATAAATATAATAATACACCGTCAAACGTAGTAATAATTGTTTTGAGTGTCTGTATATTACTCTAGTACCCAACCGCCGCCGGCCAGCACTGATTCGAGTATTTGACGAAAATATCGAAACGATGAATGTATCTCCTATATACTTTCAGTATTCGTTACCAAAATCAATCTTTGCTACTACTACTACCAGTAATCGTTATTCAGCAATCCGCAGGCACTAATGAGTACTTGGTAACAGATACTTTTAAAAAGCAATATTAGATCATTTTCAATTCTCGGAATAACAGGTCCAAAGTAATTGATACTTACTTTTTGCACACCACTACTGGCCTCTCATGCATGCAGAAATTAGTCACAATTGTATGTACTGTAAAATTTGTTTGGCTCATAAAGTAAGCCAACAAAATCCTGGTGGCTTATTAGGTGCACATGTTGTTGATAGGCTATACCAAGTGCTGTCAACTGACTTAATGGGAGAATCTTCATTATCAACACGTAGATATAGGTTTATTCTAGATGTTAAGTCGGGAAAGATAGTTGAGATAGTAGAAGATATAATTATGATGTACGGGATGCCACAAATTATTGTTAGTGATAATGGCTAATAATTTATTTCAGCTAATTTTCAACAATTGTGTAATCCGACCAAGAGATATAATCGTACCATTTAAACAATGATTTCTTCTCATTTTTGAAAAAATCACTGTCATTGGGATAAAAATTTAGCACAATTTGGTGTTACGTTGTGTACTAGTTCTTATGATGCTACGGGTTTTACAGCAGCCTTCCTTACCTTTGGAAGGGAATTAACTATAATCGATAACCAATACCTCTTCAAGGTAATAAACCGCTTGAGACATAGTAGACCGTAAAATGATGGACGACAATCTAAACAAGCTTCCTAAAATCTATACTAAGGTCAGTCAAAATCTTAAAAAAGCATTTGAAAGGAATACTTATTACTATAATTTGCATAGAAGACCTCTAGAATTTCAAACCGGGGTTTTTGTTTGGAAGAGGAATTATCATTTATAAGATGCAAGTAATTATTTTACGGCTAAACTGGCAGACAAATTTGTTATGCAAAGAGTATGACACAAAATAACAAGAACAATGTAAATTCACCCCCCTGATTGAATTGTTCATGGGTATTAGTTGTTTATATTATTTAGATAGGTTAAGTTATTTTTAAGCAGATTAGTCATCTTCTTTTCATATTAGGTTAGATTACAAACAAACAAATAATATTATATCATAATAATATCATTTTTGCGGAATTTCAATAAAAAAGTTTTAAAAAAATGGTGAGTGCATGGGACACACAGTAGAAGTAAAACCTTTAATTTTATTATAATATAATTATACTAAAAATTAAATGTCAAAGTCAGTGTCATATTTTTATTATCTACAGTACAATATATATATATGTACTGCTACCATACATAGAAATGTCAGTGTCCTCAGTCCAACTCATTTCCATTCGTCACTGAGTGTATCCCTATCAGTTCCCCTTAATTGGTTTATGTTTTACTTCTCCGTTTTTTGGACTCGCACCTCAATATAAAAGTTTTCACTTCAAAAATTGAGCAAATATCTTTGTTATTAATTATTATATTTTAACAAGAATGTTTCATTGAAAATCTGTAATTATACTTGTATTAATACCGAAAACAGAATTAAATTATCTTTATTAGTTTTTGAAGAAAGCTAGATGTAAGATGCAATTTTCCCACTTAATTGACAAAAAAATTAAATCAATTGTAATTGCAGTTTTATCAATAGATGGCAGTTTATGAATAAAAATATTCATTTTTTTATTAAACCAAGCACTATTTTATAATTATTTGATGCAAAGTAGTATTTCGTTACATAAACTTAATTGTGGTAAATATAGTGTTTCCTTTTTGCCGCATTTTCACGCTTTGTTTACAGCAACACAGTATGTAAAAATCTACCTTTTGTTATTTTGATTTCGTTTTATTTAAATTTAGACATCAAATAAATAAAAATTAGTAATTATATACAAATCTATTAAAAAATCATCAAATAAAGAACAAAAATTTTACATACAAATTTGTGTTGTAAAATTACACTGCACATTTGGAATGATACAAAAAATGATATGGACAATGCAAAAAAATTTAAAAATTAATTTGAACCAAATAAAATCACTTTCACATTCCTAAAAAGTACTGAAAATCGGAAAATTTACAAAAAAATTATAATAGTGTAATTGATCATTTTCAGTTTGCCCTGCACTCAGACCACACCTGTCAGATGGAATGTTAACATGTCAGAATACAGAACATTTGATCTCAAGGTTTTTCAAATTAAAAAAATGTAACACTGGAAAGCTGTCCTCTGCCTTACATACTATGACTGCGTGCACACAAAAGCTACCAATCATAACTTGGTATTTGTTAGATAATATGACAATGATGATATAATTTACATAACAAATTAAAAAGATCTTGACAACCAATCAATTATTTAATAATTAAATATTCAAACTACGAAATGAACAAATTATTTTAAAAAAATTGTAAACTTACCAACAGTATATTGACTGCAATCTTGAATCTTGGTTATGGTAGCTTCAACAAAATCCTTTCGATCACTATGCTTTGCCTGTACTAGTTGTCCAACTCTTAATGCACCTTTAATTTGTTCATCATTTACTGTTGCAGTTCCTAGGCCAAGTTTATATGTAACCTAGAAATGAACATTGTATAACCTCAAAGTAATTTAAACATCAAATTTTTTATTAAAAATTTGCTATATTTAGCAGTTTTCAATTTCTTGAAAATAAATCTTTTAAAGAAGAAAATCAGCAAAGTGTCTGACTTCTACAGTGCATTCAAAAATACTGAGTGTTGGTATATGGTATACACACAGAGTCTTCGCTACATATGAATCAACCGTTTCAGGCGGCAAATTTCAGAAAAACGCCTGATCGTTCTGTGGTGGACCACCCTGTAATTAAGTGAAGGCTAATTCTATACAAATATATAGGAAATAAAATAGTTGGACAGGTGGGTCGTTACATTTACAAGTAATTTTAATTTTAGTTACCCACCCACCCATGGTTGATGCTGATTTGGAAAATGCCTTGCATGTTCACGACATGCTGCTCTGCTATTTCCATCACACAAACTATACACGTACACCATATCAGCGTATTCTAATAAACTTAAGCACATTTTTCTTTACTCCCATATTTCTTTTCTTTATGTTTATGTCTTTATGCCTAATAATAAAATTTCTAATTGTTTGTCCAATATACACAGCATTGCAGTCGATACATTTTAATTTATAAATGCGACTGTTTACCATTATAACATATTTTATTACCAACACTTATTTTTTTGATATAACCTAATAATATGACTTAATCAAAATTTGGCGGGAATTTTATTCAGGATGGCGGGGATTTAAAAGAAATTATTTATTTATTTGTCAATCAATATCCTTTTAATTATTTGATAATGATATAAATATATTGAAATTGATCATAAAATAAAATATTATAAAAAAACCAAGAGAAAATACAATGTTTAATTTATAATATGAATATAATTAATTTTTACCGAATTAATAAGGAAAACTTTGAATATATGCATAACGCACTTAATGAAAAAAAATACAATCTGTGCAACTAACATCAAAGCACATCTTAAAATTGGGTTTTAAACATTTTTTGTACTGAATCAATATTTTTTATCAATTTTGTAGGGGTAGATGTATTTTGTTTTCTTTTGTTATTTAAATTTGTACACTTTAATACCATTAAAATTCAAAATATATCACATGTAAATAAAATTGATTGTTTTAAAAATCAACGAACTAACGTAACTGGTGAGGAAATGCCAAATTAACTCTGTACCCTAGAGTATGGCCGCCCCTTATACTTAAAAATATATATTAGTTATTTAAAACGCAAAATTTTAAGAAGCTATTGCATGACTTGTTGCAAAATTTTATATAATGCCTGTTATTGAAGCAAAAATTGCATCGACAAGATCAATTTGACACATACCACACCAGTTAAGGGTTATATGTATCTCCTTCAAAAATATTTCAGATTTAAACATATATTTTTTTCAGAATTTCACTGTGCATGTACCCATTTGCTTGCACGTACTCGAATAGCAGTATTTGAACAAATTGCCAATGGGTTTTTCTCACATTGAGCAATTTTATATTATGTAGATGGAGATATTGTCAAATACAGAGCTCCGAACGAGAACAGATAACCAGAAAAAATCTATTTTTTGTCAGAACAAAATCCGAAACTAAATCCAAAAAAATATCGGTTTATTTTGGTTCTGTAGAGGTTTAAATAGTTATATTTTTATATGTAAAAAAATAATAACTCAAAGCTGAACCAAAAAAAACTCTTATTTTGCCAAAGCAAAAACCGGAACTGATATTATTTTCTACAATTGAATAAAAACCGTAACAAAAAATGTAACGGTTCGAAACCGTTACTAACACTTTGCAGTCCTCCGTCAAGGCTGCACCGAGAAATAAAAATTGATTTTATAGATTGCACATATAAAAAAGCTAATGTGTTTTATTTTTTAAAATAAATAAAACTTTAGGTATATTTTTAGTTGTTTTTATTTCACGCTTTACAGCATTGCTACAGGCCTATGGCTTGTGATAGCATTTTGTTGGGAACAACTTCTTGTAGAAATTAAATAAGACCACAAATAATTAAATCACTAACTAAAATGAATGAATGAATTAAGTACATACCTTGCACTTTACAATCCGTACTACTTTGCTAACCTTAGCTTCACAAAATGCTCCCTTATATTTTGCACTAACTGCAGTTCCCACAGACAAGTAAGGAGGATCGTCTCCTTGCTATAATAAAATAACACTGTAATATTACTGATTATTGGTATAGGGTCCTTACCATTTTTGTTTAAAATTAAAACTTAATCACACTGTATTGAATATTCTTCTTCACTTCTTATTTATACATTATTAAAATAAAATTATAGAACATTAAATATATAAAAATAAAATAATATAGAAATTAAACATTATATATTATCCAGTTTGCTGAAGTAAAGAAGAAACTTTCTAGTTACAATAATTTTGTTATAATTATACTTAATTTAGATACCTTCCTTTAGCGATTTAAAAGGAAAACTGCTGTAAATCTATGAATGACATTGTGTTATTTGACTTATTTGACTATTGAAGGCGTTCGCGACTTTGCGTTGTTTTCTTGTTAGTATTGTCAGAATCTTGGCTAGTTATGGCCGTCCGACGTCCGACCGGCCCGACCACAGAACATTCAATATATAGAACGGCAACTTCACTTGATTTCTGAATCCACGTTTTGCGCCATCTGTATGTATGTATCAAAACTAATATGGGAAAAGCGCAGAAAATTTGAATACTTATACTTGCAATTTTTTATTTACAACTTATTTTAGTTTTAAAAACAATTTTATGTAATTGTTTATTATTTTATTTTAGAAAAATAAAATAATGATCAGATTACAGATCAAATTAAAATATATTAAATAAAAATATATTGATTTAAGAAATTTAATTAAATTAAGGAATAATACTTACAAAAGTGAACATATCCATAAATTAAAATGTTTTGTTGCAAACAAAATATAAATATAAACAAAATATATTTTTACAAACTTTATTTTCATAAATCTTTTTTGCTTGTTTACACAATTAATCGTTAAATTTTATAATATTTTTTGGTCTTTGCCCGATAAAATTTGATCAACACCGTTAAAATAATTAAAAACAACGAATTTAATAAAGTATGATACAAAAAACAAAACTTAACAGTAAACATTGTCTTTATAAACTGAACACTAAAGATGGTGTATAAACACAGAGAATACAGCGTTAATAAAAACACACAAAAATAATAAACTTCACAAATAAAATTGATAAAACAACGAAGTTTCGTTGACTATATATAATTTTGGGCAATAAAGCGTTGTTGGTTAATAGATTGGATTAATATTTACGTTATTTAATAAATATGGTTAGCCGTGAATTATTTATTCGTAAATAATGATGATAAAATGACAATTGGCTAACACCAACAAAAATTCTCAGAAGTAGGGGAAAATCCTCAGCCCTGGCAACACTGCTCACAACTCACTAGACTGTAGGCCGGCTCGAGCCCTATCCATACGTTACAATCAATGCCGTGCAAGCCTAGTTCACGCGATCTTTTTAACAGTCCACAAATCGCGCTTATGGACTGCATGATATACAGTTTTCTCGTCCACACACACGGTTTCGGTGTAAAAACCGGTTTGTGCAAGCAAGACTTAAGTAAAGTATGTACATGTGGAAGGCTGATATAAGCGACCCTCAAATTTAAGCCATTAATATTGTGGGTGTAATGAATACTTAACCTAATAATTGTAATCATCTATTTACTCAGTTCTTTCTTGGTCTGCAAATTTGCTTAATTATCATTGATTTGCATACTACATGAATATTTAAATAACGACATGCGCCATCAAATATGCGTAAAAACAAGAAGCAGCATTAATCTTTGCTTAATCTTAATATAATTAAATTAAGAATGTTTCTAATAAGCAAAGATTATCATTTTAAATTTTAAATTATTTTTATAACATGCTTTGTGGATAATCTTTGCGTCATGTTTTTATTATAAATATATATGTCATTTTATATATTTTATATTGTTTTCTATCTAACCGGGAAAATGCGTTGATTGGTAACCTTCTTAAACAGGTTAAACCAGGGCCAGGCCTGCCAACCTTATTTCTAAAAATAAGCGACGTTGAAAAGTATAATATATTTTAAATTCTGCTTAACCACGCTTAAAATGTGCTTTTTTTTAATGGAATCTTTCAAAATTATTTAAAATTTACGAAAATCATACCAGTACTCAAACGAGATTCGAGCACTTTAATTACAGACTACAGATCGTTTAATAACATCTTCAGGCTCTAGAATTTTCCGATCCGTTTCTTGCATGCAGACATCATCTTTTTATTATAAATAAGTATGTCATTTATATATTACATATATTATTTTCTATCTAACCCGAAAAATACGTTGATTAGTAACCTTTTTAAACAGGTTAAACCAGAGTTAAACAGGTTAAACCTACCAACGTTATTTCCAAAAATAAGCGATGTTGCCAAGTATAATATATATTTTAAATTCCGCTTTTATAAACCACGCTTAGATGTGTATCTCTTTGAAAGGAATCTTACCAAATGATACGAGCACTGTAATTAGAGACTACAGACCGTTCAATAACATCTTCAGGCTCCAGAATTTTTGGATCCATTTCTTGCATGCTGTGCGTATGCAAGAAATGGATCGTCAGATCTTTTTGCGTCTTTACGCGTTAACCCATAAGTACCTTCGGGGTTAATGTACTCGTACACCAATTCCGGTTGTAAATTTCGAGCTCTATTCTTAGTATCCTCAACGAACTTCATTGCAGATTTCTTCGGAGTCTCAAATGGATTTAGAAATGCTTTTTTATCACTCAACTCTTCTACTTCAGCCGCAGGTAAACTTCTTTTGAGGTTAGACATTATCAGAGCAACCAAAAATATGCTCTATAAAAATAAAAATATGCTAAATAAAAATGAAAATATGCTCCATAAAAATGAAAATATGCAATATAATAAATGAAAAAGGGCATTTTAAACATAAAAATAAGAAGAACGATAAGAGATTTTTTTATATAAACTGAAATACATGCCTCGAATTTGCTAACACTCGATGAAGTCCGTGTACGAGACAAGTTAGATGTGTTATTTATGGCATCTGCTGCTTTTACCATGTATGAAGCCGATCTGTTATAAAAAGTAGAATTAAATCTCGCTTAAAATTTTTACCCAAAATCTGTCTAGTACTGCAATATTTAACAAAAAAATTTGGTTAGCGATCAGTTCATCATGGTCCAAAATTCCAATAATGACATTTGCCACATATCTCCCAGTTACATCAATAGTTTCATCGACTGAAAACCATAAGAAGCGATCTTTGATACAATTGCGTATTATTGTAAAGCTTTTCAACTTAATTGGTTCGAAGTGTGGTTTCCGATGGTACTTTGTATTCCGTGTACTTTTCTAGGAACGGTACAAACTTTTTGTTACGCATTTTATATAATGGTCTATCAGCGGAAATCAGAGCGCTACATAAATCTTCTGCAAATTCAGCATTATTTGATTTAGATGTGGTGCATTCGGCAAAGAAAGCCTGCGTAGATTTCTTTGCATTATTTCTGTTCTCAAGTTCGATATGTCTTATTGTTGTTAAATATTGTTTTACCATGAAAATTGTCTCGACCGACACAGATGTATTGCACAGTTTGCAAGTTAGCCTTGCCGTCAGTTTAAAATTATTCACGCACATATTGAGATAACTTTTTGGTACTCGATACTTTCGGGATAATCTTTAAATAATAAGTTGTAGTTTAAACATGTTTTATTCACACAAGCGAAGAGAAGAGCACACAATTTGACCAAATGATTAACAGGTGACTAATTGGCAACACAAAGACGCCTGGTGGCATTAGCCGGCAAACATTGAAAAAGGGTAACAACATGGCGAGTCTGGCGACAAAGCGACACGCACGATATACACTCTTCTCTTTTCCTTTCTTACTACCGCAATCATCATATTCACTATCAATTTTCTTCATTCGCACTACAAACTCCTTTTTTTCAATATTCTATGCGTTCTTGTGTTCATAAATTCAAATGTAATTATTTATTTAATTCAAACTTTTACCAAATCATTAAATTTATTTTACTAATACTTAAACGATAAAAAGTTATTTTAAAAGCGCACACTTTTATTTCTCAATCCTATTTGTATAAAATATTGAAAATTTGTATTATTTTAGATCATATAAATCTAAATAACAAACAAATATACTGATAATAAAACAAATATGTGTTAAAAATTTGCCAAAAATGCCATATAAGTCCCCAATATGCTATGTTTAGTCTGAAACAAATTTCTTTCTATTCCATTACTATATAAGACGCAAGAAATAAAACATGCATTTACATATTTTTTGTTGCCCTAGACATTATAAATTCTATTGCAAAAATAGAACTACACTAAGATGAACCAAACTGGGCAAGCACTAAATTTACTCTGAAGTTTGTATTGCTCACTGATGTTATTGCTAAAATTTGAGTAATGGTATTTTATTTCAACCAATCACAACGCTTTCGTATATTTAAATAACGAAAAGAATCAAATGTAATGTCCTGTTGAAATCTGTTTTCATAATATTGTGCTTTATCAGCGCATTCGATTTCCTGCTAAGTTGAAAATCATCATATTTGCTACTTCCTGTTATGTTTGATATGATAATGCTAAGTCAGCATAAATTCACACATCGATTCATTAAGAGCGTACATACATTGAAATGTGATTATGTCAGTGTTATATGTAATCTATTTTCCTTTTCACATGATTGTTAAAAATATTTTTACCTAAAAACTAGTAATATTAATTTTATAAAGTTTATTAAAATTAATATATCATTCAATATTATTATTACTATTATTTTATCAGCCCCGTTGGTGCTGTTTAAGCTGTTGCTTATGCTTCTCGATCTCTCTGTATGCAACATTTGATGAGCCTGTGCAATAGTCGTCATTTTGAATCCATGCCAAATAATTCTGCAATGACGTGTGCTGACGTGTTAAAAATTCTCTATCCCACTCTTTCTGAGTTTTCAGACCTCTCTCTTACACATGGGTACTTATGAAAAGAGTGCCACCTGACCGGAAGTTAGTAATAAGACCCGTGAGCGAACGTGACTAATAAAATCAGGCGCCGCTGACGTCATGTCTGGCCCAATCGTCGAAGTACCTACTTGCCCTATATGACAACTATGGGCGAGCGCGGCATTTTTATGTAAAAATAATGTAAATAACTTCACAAAGCCAGAGTTGTCAAAGATTTTCTGGATGCCGTGGGAAAATCCCATAGAACATATCTGAATGAGTTGGGACAACGTGTCCAAAAGCATACACCTGCTCCAACAACCGCTGAGAAGCTAAGACAGTTGCTATTGTAAAGTGTTCCTCGTCGGCTTCAAGCATTCATTAATGCAAGAGTGGGTAATACTCGTTATTAGTGATAATTTTTTTTCATATTTTTTATTGTATATTAGTCCTAGAAATAAAATTTTTAACTTGGTTTGAATTGTAAATTTATGATATTTCCAAAATAAGCAATAAAAACAATATGCAATGAATCGTATTAAATTTTTAAATTAGTGTGCAAAATACAATACAATTGTTTACAATTTGCTAACATATGGTTAAAACAAAAAAATTCAAAAATAAGAAATAATTTTAAAGTGACCTCTATTTTTGTCCGCCACTGTATACACAAAAATAATTTTAAAAAAATATTATGTATTCAAACTTTGTCCAATATTAATATTATTATATCAATTAAATTTACGAATATTGTAAGTAATAGTTATTTACAATTTATTTTTTATAGACCCTAAGTTGAAATTAGAATATTATAATTACGGTGTAATAATTATTTAATAACTGTAATATCATAATTTCAAAAAAGAAATGTTAATAAATATATTTATATATTTAATAAAAAAATGATCTATAAAATTCAATTCATTTCATATTGACGCCGCAATAAAATATGTCAGCTAAGTAGAACCACAATAGAACGAAGCGAATTGTATATAAACATAGAAGGTCGACATTGGAAGCGTCGGGGTAGCTATTCCTTTGAAACATTCCCAAAAAATCGCCTTCGAAGGCAAATACGAGCAGTGACTTGGGCATGTAGCCAGTCGGGTGTTTCCACTAGATTCAACCTATTTCTTTTACACTAACTAACCATGAAGCAATAAAATACGAAAAAATATATGAACAAAAAATTCTCTAAGCGGAACGAAACTCATTGTTCTTGCTTGCTCGACTCGAAGACAATGTTGACTGCGGCGATGGAATGTAGCATGTTAACGTGTTTACACTATGTCCTGCCCAATGCCCAGCTCTTTTCTCTGCTTAATGCAGCCGAGTGTACATGGGTTATAAGTTCAAAGATAACGGCAACATAATTAATAATTATTATTTTCTTCTATTTAATTATTACATACAACAATACATCTTCTGTTAATTATATATTTATTAATTACTGGCTAGTTTTGGTTGTTATAGTAATTATCAAAGTGCTTGCAATTAAACTTTTGTAATAAATTATATTACCACACCATTTAAAACATTCGTTATTTATTTTCTGTAGCATAAAACTTAAAACTAAAATTTAACATATATATTGATAAACATATGAATATACATACTTCTTATGTAGTATCTAATTCCTAATAAAAGCATATAATTTTATAAAACATATTTAATTACGTTGCGCAAGTGTACTGATTGCGATGAAAATTAAATTCAGTATACAAAAACTCCTCTACCCTTACAAAACAAATCAAAGACTTTGCGTTTGCGCTTTGTAGTATTTCATGTGAAAAATGCATTTGGGCCATTATTGAACTGGTTAACTTTATGCGCTGGCTCACAATGTGACCGGGGCGATAGCTCTCTCTCGCTTACAACAAAGTATGGTTCCTACAATCATCTCACTCGGCTGACGTCAGCCATAGAAGTGAAGGGACGCAGCACAAAAATAGCTGCTATCGCTCAAACGTATTATAGAGACTAGTAAAATTCCCCACTTATTAGTTGAATATTGTGCTTTTTCCTTGAAATTAATTGTTATGCACATATATTATGCTATTTTGAATAATGATAAACATGGACTTTTATTATATTTATTTTATTTTTGGCTTATAGGATAATTTTTAAGAAATTCTGTTATATAATATACATTTAAATATTATTAGTAGTAATGCCGCCAGATCCACTTTTTGGCCAGAATCGGATACCCAAAAATAAAAGCCGTAACCGGACCGGAACCAAATCCTGTCGGATCCATGATAATACAAAACTACAAGTGTTGAAGCGATTTTTTTTTCTTGCATACATACATACATACATACATACATACATACATACATACATACATACATACATACATACATACATACATACATACATACATACATACATACATACATACATACATACATACATA